>CATKHK010000106.1:0-135657 GCA_949751835.1 Blepharisma japonicum | reverse complement strand
TGGTATAATTTTTTTAATTTCTCAATAGCTTCATCAGCCTGTAAACTCAGTAACCCTATAATAGGATCCTGCTCTGATTTTGATAATTTTTGAATTTGAGAAATCTTTGTAAAATAATTGCTTAGCTCAGCTGAGTCTGAATCCAAATCTTTTAAAAGTCCTTTAATGTCGCTCTTTGATTCAATCAAGCGTTGACTAAAGGATGCTAGTATCTTTTCCTTCAGCCTACTATTTTTTGACTGCTCTTTTGTAAAAAATCCAAGAGTCGCTTCTTTTGTCCCTTTGCATGGCTCTACAAAAATTCTCTCAATGGCATGAGCCTTATCAGGCTGGGCCAAATGCTCTCCATAATGCTTTTTACAGGATAAAATTTTAGGAGAATCGCATGGGCATGCATAAATAACCTCACGCTTGCACCCTTGCACGAAGCATTGCATAAGCTCCATATATTTATTATAATTCTGTCTTATTATAGTTAAATTTTAGTTATATGCTTTTAATATACTAAAGCTAGTTAAAATTAATTTAGTTTTTAAAATTCATAAGTATTTATTGGCTCGATTTTTAGTAATTAAAAGCTCATTTCTTGCATTTTTTTATATGTTTTTGCTTATTAAAATGAGAATATTATTTTGAAATTTTTATGTGGTTTTTATTTCATGTCTTTAGTGTTGCTTAATTTTTAAATTTAATTTATAGTGTTTGCAAGAAATTAATGTTCACTATAAGTTTTTATATTTATTTTACAGTTTTTACAGTCCATAGATTCTGTACTTACCTACCAAAAAATTTTTAAGTTTAGCTTGCAATTACAAGCCTAAGGTAAACTTTATTTAATAATATTATTACTTTATAAGTTATCTCTAGCTCAGCATATATTAGCTTATTATAATAACTTATTATTTTGAACGGGCTAAGATATTTAATTCTCAAAATAGCCTTCTATCTTTAATTATAAAGCTAAATCATTCTAACTATTCTCAGATAAGTCTATTAACTGATATAATATTTACAATATTTATAGCCTTCATGAAGTAATCAAGCACATTTTTCATATTTCCAAATTAAAAGACATTCAAAATTACATAATTTGAAAACGAACTGGGACGTTTTTTGAAGTCTTTATTACAATTTTTATTTTAAATATTTAATACCATATTAAATATAATTAATTTTTGGCTTTTTGCAACCTTTTATATTGATCAAGGCAAGTTTTAGCTTCACTTGCTCTCTTTAATTTATTTAACGTATCCCCTTTACTTTTCCAATAGGGAGCAGAATTTGGATTTAATTGAATTGCATTGTTGTAATAATTAAGTGCATCTTGATATCTTTTTTCATTAAATAAAATATCTCCCATGTCATTATATAGTGAACTATCAGCTGGATTAATTCTAATAGCTCAATTATAGCAATTAATAGCTTCATTATTTCTTTTTAACTTTCTAAGTGTATCCCCTAAATTTGTATAGTAAAGGGCATTGTTCTGATTTATTTCAATTGCCTTGTTGAAATATTTTAATGCTTCTTCATATCTATAATCATTTTTATGAATGCTCCCTATATCATTGTACGCTAGATCATATTTTGGATCAAATCCAATAGCATCATTAAAACAATCCATGGCTTCTGCCTTCCTACACAAATTTATCAGAGTAATTCCTTTATTTCTATGATAAGCAGCACTATCTGGCTTAATAATTATAGCTTTTTCATAGCAATTTAAGGCTTCTCCAAATTGTTTGTCATTATAAAAAATATTTCCTATATCATTATAGACTGCATCAGTATTTGGGTTAATTTCTAATGCTTTATAGAAACTCCCCAAAGCATCATCAATGTTTCCTAATTCTTTTAATGTAAGCCCTTTATTTCTATAATACAATGCGCAGTTTGGGTCACATATAATAGCATTTTCGTAGCAAGTTAATGCCTCTTTATACCTTCTTTGGTTTTTTAAGATATTTCCTATGCTATTGTAAGCTATATGGTCTTTTGCATTTTTTTTGATAGCTTCATTATAGCAATCAAAAGCTTCTTTTGTTTTGCCTAATTTATCATAAGCAATACCTTTGTTTTTATAATACTCAGAATTGGGATTAATTCGAATAGCTTTGTCATAGTTTTGTATGGCTTCATCATATCTTTTGCCGTTGCTTAAAATAAGCCCAATATTGTTGTAAACCTCATCATCTTTTTGATTAATAGTAATAGCTTTATTGTAGCATACCATGGCCTCGTCTAGTATGCCTAGCTCTCTTAGAGCATTTCCATTTGCTTTGTGGTAATTATAGATTTTTGAGTTGATTCTTATAGCATGAGCATAATAAATTAGTGCCTCTTCGTAGTTACTTTCTATATATAATAGGTTTCCTATTTCATAGTATGCTCTATCATCATTTTGATCAATCTTAGTGGCTTGATGGTACCATTTCTTCGCTTCCTCTCGATTGTCTAGCTCTTTAAAAGCATTTCCTTTATTTCTATAATAAAGTGCACAATTTTCATTGAAGCTTATTGCATCTTCATAGTATTTCAGTGCTTCTTCATAATTCTTTTCTTTATAGAAGACATTTCCTATATCATTGTATGCACTTCCTTCATTTGGCTCAAGCCTAATGACTTCTTTATAACAGCTTATAGCTTCTTCTTTTAAATTAAGCTCACATAAGGCATTTCCTTTGTTTCTATGGTAAGCTGCACAATTCGGGTTAATTATTATTGCATTGTTGAAATATGATATGGCTTCTTGATAATTTTTATCCTCGTAAAAAGTTATTCCTATTGCATTGTACGTGGCATCTTGATTTGGATCATTTTTTGGAGCTCTATCATGAATATTAGGAACTAGGGGCTCTTCCTTTGGCTTTTTGAAGGACAAAAACTTATTTTTTTCAATTTTTGAGGGCTCAATAATAGGCTTTTGAAGAATGCCAGGTCCTTTTTTATTATAGCGTTTTCCCATCTTATCAATTTCCTTAAAAAAATCTAAAAGATTATCTATGGAATCTGATCTTTCTGGGACAATTTCTTTAACTTTTTCAATAACTTCACCAGGATTTAATGCCAGTATACTTAAAATTGGATGCAATTTTGATGCTCTTTCTGCTAGAAAAACTTTTTTGTAGTAATCCTCTACTATTGATAGGTCAAAATCGTGCTTGTTAAGGAACTCTTTAAAGATATTTTCTAAACTACAAATCGTTTGGCTAAAAGAAGCTATAAATTTAATCCTTGCTTCTACTCTTATAGACAATTCTTGCTCAAGAAACTTTAGAACTACCTTTTTCGACTTTTTAACAAGCTCCAAAGAGATAGAGCCAAAAAGATGAATTTTGTTAGCTGATTTGCGGTGCTTTTCTAAGTGTTTAGAGCACCAGTATGTCTCAGGAGTAGTGCATTTACATGCATATTCTATTTCTTGCTGGCACATTGACTCAAAGCATCGCTTGATATCCATATTTCTATATACTTCTTTAAATTTCGAGAAATTATAGCAAAATCATACTACAGTTAATTTCCTTTCCTTAATTAAGCAGATTTAATGAATGGATTTATTAATACATCAGCAAATTATTCTTAAATTTTAGGGGCAAGGCGCTTTGGGGTAATACAAATTTTTTATGAAAGTATAATCTTTAATCTCAACTTTAAAGTTAAGCCTGTCTTTATTTCCCATAATTATCAACAGAAAAAAATTTTAACTCTAAATCCATCATCTGACTCAACATTGTTGTATTTTTAGTCGCCAAGTATTTAAAGATTTTATTCTAGCAATTAAAATAACTGTTTATTTAAAAATTATCTCTTCAAAGCTTTTTTCATACTTATAGCTCTGTCTAAGTATTGTTTAGCCTCACGCGTTCTTTTTTACTGTTTTAAAGCCAGCATTTCTCAAATAAAACGCAGAATTTGGTTAATTTGTGATACCTAGTTTATAATAATTATAAGCCTCCTTGTATTTTTTTCATTTCAGAGGATATTTCCCATATCATTAAAAGCTAAATCATACCTCGGCTTGATCCTCACAGCCTCGGCAAAGCACTGTTTATCTTTTCAGTTTGCCCATTCCTATCATATAAATTCCTTTATTTCTATGATAAAGTGCACAGCCTGGGTTTATTTCGATTGCCTTATTAAAAAATGTCAGCGATTCTTAGAACCTTTTATCATTTTTATAGGCAACCCCTATATCATTATAAGTTTGATCACAGCGAGGATCAATAGTAATCGCTATATTCGAGTTGTTTATGTCTTCTGTTTTTCTGCCCAAAGCATTAGGAGCTGCCCCATCGTTTCTATAATACGTAGCTCCTTCTGGATAAAGATTTTGAGCTCTTTGATAACATTCTAAGCTTCTACGAATTTATATTGGCTATAAAAAAGATTTCCTATACCGTTGTATGCTGCATGGTCTAAGGGATTGATTTCTAGGGCCTTATTATAGCACTCAAAAGCCTTATCTATTTGCCATAATAGATTGAAAGTGTGTCCATTATTTATATGATATAATCCATAGCTTGGATTGTACAATAGCATTTGCAAAACAAACTAAAGCTTCGTCATACCTACCCAATGCTTTTAACAGATTTCCTATGCTATTACTTAACAGATAATATGCTGTCCTGGATCATTAGAATGCCAAAGAGAGCTGATATAAATTTGTAGACTATCAAGACTGAGTATTTGTGTGCCATCTGACTTTATTATGAAAATTTTTAGGAAAAATCTACCTAGACCAAGCCTAATTGCTTCTCTATAGCACCTCATAGCTTCATCTTTTCTATTAAGCTCAAATACAGCATTTCTTTTATTAACATAATAAAGTAAACATTTGATTGATTCTGATTGCATTTTCGAATGCTGAAATTGCTTCTTCATACCTTTATTCATCTTATATAGCATCATTTCTATTCTATTGCAGCTGACGTCTTCTTTAGGACTGCTTTGATATTCATTAAATTTATAAGGAACTTGAGGCTCATCTTTTGGCTTCTTTAGGATTTGAGCTAAATTCTTCAGCTTTTTTTTTGCTCTTCAAAGACATCTTGCTTTGAGAAATATCAGATTTTTTTATTATAACTTTTACCACTCCTTCAATTTCATTACATAAATATAAAATATTATCTATGAAATCTAATCTCTCTGGCATAATTTCATGAATTTTTTCAATAGCTGCATCAGGATGCAAAGCCAATAAGCTTAAATTGGATCTAATTTCGTTAATCTTCCTGCTAGATTTATCTACTCGAAGTAATCTTCTATTTTTAATATATCAGAGTCTATCTTCTTAAGGATCCCTTTAACGGCATTTTCTAAATTATAAATAGTTTGGCTAAAGAAAGCTATCAGCTGTCTTTTTTGTCATCTTTTATAGACTTTTTTATAAAAAGAAGATTAAGAGCTTCTATTTTTGATTCTCTTATAAGCTTCCAAACGATGCTGTCTGAAGGATCGATTATTTTGGTCATATTGCAATGTTCGGTTAAATGTACACGGCATCAATATGTCTCAGGTGAAGTGCGTCTACATATATATTCTATGTTTTTCTCACAACCTAATTTAAAAGCATCTCTTATTCTCCATTTTTCTATTATTCTTTAAAATATTCTAAGAAAAATAATAATCTAATTTTTAATCGAATTAATTATTAGAAGCACTTTCTAATTTTTTAGCTTTCAAATAGCACTTTTTAGCTTCTGCTTTATTATTCAATATCCTTAAAGCATCACCAGCACTTTTTCAATAAAGTGCAGACTTATCGTTTACCGCTATTGCTCTATTATAGTAATTATAAGCTAATTTATAGTCTCTTGCGTTCCAATAGATATTTCCCAATTCATTAAGCACTGCATCACACCTTGGATCAATCCTAATTACTTCGTCAAAACAATTTTTAGCATCATTCATATTTCCTAATTCTTTTAGAACATATCCTTTATTTTCGTGATAAGACGCACAATCGGAATTTATATCAATTGCTTTGCTAAAATATTTTAGTGCTTCTTGATAATTCTTATCACTTTTAAGAACCATTCCTATATCATAATAAGCTGCATCAAAATTTTGATCTTTTTTTATAGCGTTTTTAAAACATTCCATACCGTCTTCCTTCCTTTTCAATTCAATGAGAACTTTTCCTTTATTTCTATAATAAGCTGCTTTTTGTGGATTGATATTTATTGCGTTTTCATAACAAATTAAAGCTTGATCATAATCTCTTTCATTATAAAAAATTTTCCCTATTTCATTATATACTATATCATCATTCGGAACAATTTCTAGTGCTTTATATAAACATTCCAAAGCATCATCTCTTCTTCTTAATAAACTTAAAGTGATTCCTCTATTTCTATAATATAAAGCACAATTTTGGTCGCACCCAATAGCATATTCATATCAAAGTAAGGCATCATTGTATTTATTCTCATTTCTTAGGATGTTTCCAATGCCATTATATGAAAAACCATCATATTGATTTATTGAGAGAGCTTCATTATAAGAATTTTTAGCCTCTTCATTTTTGCCTAATTGCTCATAAGCATTTCCTTTGTTTCTGTAGTATTCTCATTTTGGATTAATGCTAATAGCTATATTATAACGTTTTATGGCATCAATATAATTTTTTTCGCTTTGAAAAATTTCTCCTAGGCTGTTGCTCAATTCATCATCCTTTGGATTTAGTTTTATTGCTTCATCATAGCATTTCTTTGCATCAGCTATTTCATTTAGTTCTTTCAGAGCATTTCCTTTTTGTTTATGATAATTAGCATTATTTCGATTGATTCTAATGGCATTAGTGTAATAATTTTTTGCTTCTTTATATTTCTTTTCTAAATAAAAAAGATTTCCGATTTCATAAAATGTTGCATCGTCGTTTGAATTAATCGTAATAGCTTGGTTGTAAGCTTCCTTTGCTTTGTCGAATTGTTTTAGTCCTTTGAGAGCATTTCCTTTATTTTTATTATAAAGAGCGCAGTATGGCTTTAGATTAACTGCATTGTTGAAGAAATTCAGCGCTTCTTTATATTTCTTTTCTTCGTAGAAAATAGTTCCTATGCCATTGTATGCTTTATCTTCTGCTGAATCAAGATTAATTGCTTCTATATAGCAATTCATAGCTTCTTCTTTTTTATTAAGCTCATAGAGAGAGTTTCCTTTACTATTATAATATTGAGCACATTTTGGATTGATTCTTATAGCATTTTCGAAAGCTGAAACGGCTTCTTCATACCTTTTTTCATCATATAGTGCATTTCCAATTGCATTGTAACTGGCATCATCATTTGGGTCGTTTTGAAATTTATTATATTCATAAGGAGCTGGAGGTTTAATATTTTGTTCGGCCTTTTTTTGCTCTTTTAAAAGCCTTTTGCTTTGAGAAATATCAGATCATTTTTTAATATAACTTTTTATCATCTTATCAATTTCCTTACTTATGTCATTAAAATCTACCGCGTTTTCTACAGAATCTTCTGTTTCTGGCATAAATTCTTTAATTTTTTCATAAGCTTCGTCAGGTTCTAGTGCTAATATGCTTAAAATGGGGTCCAGTTTTGTTATTCTTGGTGATGAAATAATATTTTCGTAGTAATCTTCTATTTTTGATAAATCAGAGTCCAACTTATTAATGATCATTTTAAATGTATTTTCTAAATTGTAAATAATTTGGTTAAAGGCTTCCATGAAATTAATTTTGGCTTCACCTATTATAGACTTTTCTACTTCAAGAAGATTAAGAACTATTTCTTTCGATTCTTCCACAAGCTCCAAATAGACTTTATCAGTGAGGTGGATCTTATTAAGCAATTTGCAATGCTTTGTGAGGTGTTTTTCGCACGAGTATGTCTCAGGAGAAGTGCATTTGCAGAAATACTCAACTTCTCTCTGGCATGCTGGCTCGAAGCATTTCATGATGTCCATATTTCTATAATCGCTTTTAAATGTTAGAAAATATTATAATTTATGCAGTATAGTAATCAAACACAATATATGATGGGTTTTATAAATCAAAAATATTTAGTCGCCTTTGGCAAATTATTTTGACAATTTTTTAATGGCATATTAAAATAATTTCTAATAATTAAATATGAGTTAAGCTTTCGAAGCTTTTTCTATTATTTTAGCTTTATCCTTACATTTTCGAGCTTCTACGACTCTATTTAACTTCTTTAAAGTATCTCCAGCATTTCTTCAATAAATTGCAGAATTTGGATTTATATTTATTGCCCAACTGTAGTAACTATAGGCATCTTCATATCTTTTTTCGTTCCATAGAATATTTCCTATTTCATTATATACTGTATCATACCTTGGATCAATTCTAATAGCTTCCCCAAAGCAAATTTTAGCATCCTCTCTTTTATCTAGCTCTTTTAGAGTGCACCCTTTATTTTTGTAATAAAGCGCACAACTAGGATTTATTTGAATTGCTTTGTTAAAATATTTTAATGCTTCTTGATTCCTTTTATCCTTTTTAAGATTCAATCCTATATCATTGTATGCAGGATCAAAACTTGGATCAATCTTAATAGCATTATTAAAGCACTCCATGGCTTCTGCTTTTCTACCCAATTCAATAAGAGTTAATCCTTTATTTCGATAATAAGCTGCTATTTCTGGGTTAAGATTTCTAGCTTTTTCATAATTTTCCAAAGCTTCTCTATATTTTTTTTCATTAAAAAATATACTTCCAATATCATTATATGCTGCATCATCAACTTGATTAATTTCTAATGCTTTATAAAAGCACTCTAAAGCTTCATCTCTTCTTTTTAATAAGACTAAAGTTTTCCCTTTACTTCTGTAATATAGTGAGTTAATTGGGTTACATTTAATAGCATTTTCAAAGCAAACTAAAGCTTCATCATTTCTGCCGTCACGTTTTAAGAGATTTCCAAAATTATTATATGTAATATCATCACATGGATTCAATTTAAGAGCCTCATTATAGCAATTAGCAGCATCTATTCTCCTGCCTAATTCTGAAAGAGCATTCCCCTTGTGTCCAAAATATTCTGCTTTTGAATTAATTCTAATAGCTAAATCGTAACATTTTATAGCTTCTTCATATCTTTTTTCGTTTTTTAAAGTGAGTCCTATATAGTTGTAAACTTCATCATCATTTGGATTTATTCTTATTGCGCTATCATAGCATTTTCTTGCTTCAGCCATTTTATTTAGCTCTTTCAGAGCATTTCCTTTTTGTTTATGATAATTAGCGTTTTTTGGGTTAATACTAATGGCATTAGTATAATAAATTAATGATTCTTCATATTTCTTTCCTAGAATTAAAATATTTCCGATTTCATAAAATGATGTATCATCATTTGGATTAATCATGATGGCTTGATTGTAAATTTCCTTTGCTTCTTCTAATCTGTCTAGCTTTTTGAGAGCATTTCCTTTATTTTTATAATAAAATGCACAGTTTGGGTTGCAATTAATTGCACTGTTGAAGCAATTCAAAGCTTCTTCATATTTCTTTTCCTTGTAGAGGATAGCTCCTATGCCATTATACGCGTTCTCTCTAGCTGGCTCAAGTCTGATGGCTTCATTATAACATTCTATAGCATCTCTGCTTCTATTAAGTTCACATAGAGCATTTCCTTTGTTATTGTAATAAACTGCAAGATTTGGGTTGATCCTAATTGCATTATCGAAAGCTGAAATAGCTTCATCATATTTCTTTTCATCATATAATGTCATTCCTATAGCATTGTAGTTGGCATCTTCATTTGGATTATTTTGAAATCCATTAAACTTATAAGGAACCGGAGGTTCATCTTGCTGGGTTTCCAAGGTTAAAGGGTCGCTAATTTGCTCGGGATTTTTTGGCTCTTCAAACAATCATCTGGGTTGAGAAATATCAATCTCTTTTTTGCTATGCCTTATTATCATTTTATCAATTTTCTTATATATTGCGCAAAAATATAAAACATTATCTATCGAATCTGATTTTTCTGGTATAATTTCTTTGAGTTTTTCAACTGCAGCGCTAGGATGCAATGCCAATAAACTTAAAATTGGATCTAATTTCGTTATTTTTTTGGATAAAATAACCTTTGAGCAGAGATCTTCTATTTTTGATAAATCATAGTCTAGCTTTTCAAGGAGCTCTTTACAGTTATTTTCTAAAATACTAATAGTTTGGTTATAGGCAACTATGATTTTATTTCTGGTTTCGCCTCTTATTTGCTTTTCTTGCTCAAGAAGCTCAAGAACTGCATTTTTCGACCCATCAACTATGTCTAAAGCGATAGTATCAAAAGGATGAATTATATTGGTCGATTTGCAATGTTTTGTTAAGTGTGCATGGCACCAGTATGTCTCAGGATAAGTGCATCTGCACAAGAATTCTATTTCTTGCTGGCAAGCGGGCTCAAAGCATTTTTTGATGTCCATATCTCTGTTAATTTATACTTCTATCACTAAATAATGAGCATTTTTCGCTCATAGCGATGGAGTGGGTTAGATATGTTAAAAAATTCTATAGTTAACTGCTAAATAAACTACGTGAAGAGTTAATTATCAAATTAAAAGAAATTATTGATAGATATTAATTGGCATTAAATAGAAACTGTTACAAATTAGGATTATTAATATTAAAAAATCTACAAGATTCTAAAAATTGTCGACCCAAATCTAAAACCTTTCTTGATGAAAAAATCTATTTTGATTCCTATATTTTTATCTTAGATTGAATTAATTATTTGATTCTTTAATACACTTGCAATTCAATTAAGCTGCTCAGAAATTATGATCTACCAGCTTAGGTAATATAATTACTAATAATAAATTTTAGAAGAATAAGAGCAATGCTATGGCAACATTATAATTTATAGAATATCTTTGGCTTGAGGTTAATATGATGAACATATTATCAATACAATTATATTTCTTAGTCAATCTAGCATATTTTTTAAAATAATTATCAGCAGCAAAATAATCCAACTATTTCTTAAAGCACATTATCTGATTCAATACCTTTTTGCTAATCTTTTAGCATTGGCCAAATATGAATAGTTTCACAGACTCATATTTTAGAGATTTCTAAAACTAACTGAAATAAAGTAATTTATTAATTTTTAAATATTGTTTAGATTTTAAGTCTTAGGAGCTTTTTCTAAAATTTTAGCTCTCTTTAAGCACTGCTTAGATTCAGTTTCTCTATTTAGCTTCTTTAGAGCATCTCCTGCATTTCTTCAATAAAGTGCAGAATTTTGATTTATGTTTACTGCTCGAATGTAGTATTTATAAGCCTCTTCAAAATTTTTTTCTTTCCAAAATATATTTCCCATTTCATTATATACTGTATGATAGCCTGGATCATATTTAATAGCTTCCCCAAAGCACATTTTAGCACCATCAATTTTCCCCATTTCTTTCAGAGTATATCCTTTATTTCTGTAATAAAGCGCGCATTTAGGATTTATTTTAATTGCTCTGTTAAGATTATTTATTGCTTCTTGATAATTTCTATCACTTTTATGAATCATTCCGATTTCATTGTAGACTGCATCAAAATTTGAATCAATTGTGATTGCATTCTTAAAGCATTCCAAAGCGTCTACTTTATTATTCAACTCGATTAGAGTGATTCCTTTATTTCTATAGTAAGCTGCCTTTCGTGGGTTGATATTTATAGAGTTTTGATAATTTTCTAAAGCTTCTCAATATCTTCCCTCATTATAAAGCATATTCCCTATATCATTATATACTGAATCATCAAGTTGGACAATTTCTAGTGCTTTATATAAACATTCGAAAGCATCATCTCTTCTCTTTAATAAGCTTAGAGTAGCCGCTTTATTCCTATAATATAAAGTGCAAGTTGGGTCACACACTATGGCATTTTCATAACAAACTAAAGCATTATTGCAATCGCCAACGCTTCTTAAGATATTTCCTATGGCATTATATGAAAAATCATCATATTGATTTTTTTTGATAACTTCATTATAGCATGCTTTAGCTTCTTCTATCTTTCCACTTTCTTCATAAGCATTTCCTTTATTTCTGTAATATTCTCATTTTGGATTAATTTGAATAGCTTGGTTGAATTTTTTTAAAGCATCATCATATTTTTTTTCATTTTTTAGAATAATTCCATAGTGGTTGCATAGTTCGTCATCATTTGAATTTATATTTAGTGCTTTATCATAGCACTCCTTTGCTTCATTTATTTTATTTAGCTCTTTCAGAGTGTATCCTTTTTGTTTATGATAATTAGCATTATTTTTGTTGATTCTAACAGTATTATTGCAATTAAAGAGAGCTTCATCATAATTCTTTTCTGAATATAAGAAATTTCCTATCTCATAAAATGAGACATCATCGTTTCGATCAATTTTAACGGCTTCGCTATACCATTTCTTTGCGTTTTCTAATTGGCCTAGCTCTTTTAGAGCATTCGCTTTATTTTTATAATAAACTGCACGGCGTGGATTGATATTGATTGCATTTTCGAAGTGATATAGTGCTTCTTCATAATTCTTTTCTTTCAAGGAAATAATTCCTATTCCATTATATAATTTATCTTTATCTTGGTCTTGATTAAGCCTAACTGCTTCATTATAGCAGCTTTTAGCTTCTTCTATTCTATTAAGCTGGAATAGAGCATTTCCTTTATTAATGAAATAAACTGCATTGTTTGGATTGATTATTATTGCTTTATTGAAAGCTGTAATTGAAGCTTCATATGCTTTATCCTCACATAGAGCGATCCCTATTGCATTTTGGGTGGCATCTTCATTTGGGTCACTTTGTGGTTTATTAAATTCGTTAAGAATTTGAGGCTCATCATCTGGCTTCTTGAACAGCAAGGGTTTTTTAATTTTTTCAGCTTTTTTTGGTTCTCCAGAAAGGATTTTTCTTTGAGAAATATCAGATCATTTTTATTAAAGTTTGCTACCATCTTACAAATTTCCTCACTCATGGCACAAAAATCTGGAATATTGTCAATGGAATCTGATCTTAGTGGTATAATTTCTTTAATTTTTTGAATAGCAGTGTTAGGATCTCCAGTTTCATTATTCTTTTTGCTGAATTAATATTTTCGTGACAATCGTCTATTTTTAATATATCCGAGTCTAGCTTCTTCAAAAGCTCTTTAAAGGTATTTTCTAAATTGAAGATTAATTTGCTAAAGGTTTCTAATAATTTTATTTTGTTTTCGTCTCTTAGAGACTTTTCTTTTTCAAGAAGATCAAGAACTGCTATTTTTGATCCTTCAACAAGCGTCAAAACGATAGCATCAGAAGGATGAATTATATTGGTCAATTTTCAATTCTTTGACAAGTGTTCTTGGCATCAGTAAGTCTCAGGAGAAGTGCATTTGCATAAATATTCTATTTCTTGCCGGTATGATGGCTCATAGCATTTGATGCTCATTTTTATAGTTATTTTCTAATATATAAAATTTTCTATAGATTATTAAAATATTAATTCTAAAATTTATTAGCTATAGCTATTTGGCAGCTTTAATAGATAGATTTATTTCATAAACTCAAAAATAGTTTATCATAAAATACAATTTGTGTCTTAAAAAAATCAACAGAAGGATTATTAGAGTAATTTTTTACTTAAAAGAGATTACTAAAAATACTTTATAAGAAAAAAATCTAGATTTAAATAGCTGCATCTTATTAATCTGTGTTCGAAATTATATATTCAGAATAAAACATATTTCTTGGCACACAGAAGAGTTTGAGAAAAAAGTAAATAACGTTTTAATGATAAAACAAGTTTAATGCAGCTTATCAATTTTTCATAATGGCAATATATTTTTTTAAATAATGCTAGCAACAATTGCTTCTTTATTTAAAACCCAGATAATAAATTAATATTATATTTTTCAGGACAAAAAGGCTGTTTAGTTTTTGAGAAGCAAAATTTCATTTCCAATTGATAGTTTTAATTGCATTCGAACAACTTTAATATTTTTGATAATATAATTATAATATTAAATAGAAAGGAATATTTTATCAGTCATAAGAAAATTATCATATTATAATGATTTATTTTGGATTATCTCTGTAAATTATTTGCTTGCTATTTTATCTTTTATCTTTTCCGGGCCAATCCCCTGCCAGAATGCTAAGAGCTGCTTGTCCGTAAAAATAAGTAAAAAGGATATATCTTTGAACTAATCTGCAATGCTCTTCTAAGTGCAATTGACACATAAAAACTTATAAGAATATTCATATTCAACTTATGATTATAGTTTGGTACAAAACATCTATTTAGCTAATATTTAAATTAATTTATTTGATTTATTCTAAATAATTTCAAAAAACATACCTTATTTTTGCATTTATTATAAATATGGATTCTGAGAGTATCCGAGAAAGACTAGAAGCAGGGATCGACAATGGAGTCATTCCAATCTTGATGGACTATATAAGAATCCCAAGTCTTTCTCCAGCTTTTGACGAAAATTGGGAAGCTAATGGCAAAATGTATCAAGCAATGGAAATTCTTATAAATTATGCGAAGTCCTTAAACATCACTAGGTACACCTATGAAATTTTAAAGGAGCCAGGGGTTCCTTGGCTTTTCTTTGCAGAATTCCCAGCTTAAGCTCCTGATCTTGGCACAGTGCTTATGTATGGGCACATGGATAAGCAGCCACATTTTCCAGGATGGCTTGAAGGCACTGACAACACCAGCCCAACAATAATAGATGGTAAACTCTATGGACGAGGAGGTGCTGACGATGGCTATGCCTTGCCAAGTGCGGCTCTCTTGGTAAAAACTCTAGACGACCTCGAAATTCCTCATGGAAGAATAGTTTACATAGGTGAAAATGAAGAAGAAAGTGGAAGTAACCATTTAATGGATTATTTAAGGCAGCTTAAAGGTAGAATTGGAGAACCTGACATTATTGTCTGCTTGGACTCTGGAGTAGGAGACTATAATCATTTCTGGCTAACAGGCAGCCTAAGAGGATTCATATGTTCAGACGTAACTGTAAAAGTCTTGACTGTAGGACAGCACTCAGGAGATGTCTCAGGGTGGTACCTTCTAGTTTTAGGGTATTTAGGCAGATTTTGGATAGAATTGAAGACTCCAGAACTGGAGAAATTTTGATACCTGAGCTTCATACTCCAATTACCCCAGAAATTTATGAGGATGCAGCTGGCTGTGCGAGATCTTGGACCTAACTTGCTTGGGAAGATGAATTGGATGCCTGGGATGCAGCCTACAACTGATGACCCAGTTCAATTGGTTTTGAATAGAACATATAGACCGACCTTGTGTATTACAGGAGCACAAGGGATTCCAGAGCTTGATAATGCTGGAAACTTATTAAGACCAAGCACTACGTTTAGATTATCTGTTAGAATTCCTCCAGGAGTCGACTATGAGGTAGCTGCTGCTAAGCTGCATGAAGTAATTACTAAAGATCCTCCATATGGCGCCACAATTGAAGTAAAAAGCCCATATAAGGGGAATGGGTTTGCACCAAGGCCTTTGGAGCCGTGACTAAGAAATGCTCTTGATGCTGCAAGCTATAAAGTTTTTGGAAAAGAATATTTGGTGATGGGAGAAGGTGGAAGTATATCATTTATGGGCTTGCTTGGCAAAGAATTTCCAGATGCACAGTTTATGATTCTAGGAGTTTTGATAGCAATGCACATTCTGCGAATGAAAATTTCAGCATTGATTGCTTGAAGAAGCTGCTGTGCTGTCTTGCAGAAGTCCTTGCTCAGCATGGAAGAAGAACCAAAACTTAATTAATTCAGAAATCATTATTGGTTATTTATAGAAATGCTATAATAAACTAAGGGATTTAGAATTATTGCTACTATTTGATAATAGACCAGAGTTCTATTTAAAATTATTATTAAATGGTCCTATGCTGTAAATTATTTAAAAAAATTGTGTTTTGTATTTCACTTAAAATTTAGTCTTAATACTTGATAATTAAGTAACTTTTAACTATTAAAAGAATTTCATTGTAAAATTATATTATTACTTCTTATATATATTCATTAAAAAATAAAGTTCAAACCCTCATAAAAATTTCACCAGAAAAAATTGGATTCATTCTAATTGCTTCGTTAAAATAATTCCTCGCTTCTTCAAATCTGCTTAATTTTGCCAGAGCATTTCCTTTAGCAAGGTAATAACTTTCATCATTTGGGCTAAATAGATTTGCTTAGCTAAATAACTTAAGGTTTATTCGCGTCTATTTTTCGTATATAATATACATAAACTACTAATGGTAATTCCCAGTAATCCCTATGCCCTTATGCATTTCGGATGCACAAAAGCGAGGTTAGTATTAAAATAAGATCTCCAAATATTTAGCCTAATTCAAATAGCAAATTTTTTTTATCTCGGAGCGGAAAGGTTAAAAGATTGATTAGCCAGCCATATTTTTTTGTGGGCACTCTAGCTGGAAGAGCACCTTTTTAGAGTAGTTATCTAGCCTTAGTATCAAGAATTGGCCTGAACTAAGCAAGAAATGATGTTGCTCAGCAAATATGGATCCAAATTACAGCATTTTAGAGAAACCAAGCTCGAAGCAGGCTTATGGCATCACGAATATCACCTCAAAGGACCGTACGGTTGGTCGAAAATTCATAGATAAAGCTACCTATGTATTGTAATCTAATTTAATCTTCTGTATCTAGCATATCCAAGTTATATAATAATATATTTCACTATATTTGCATAATTTAAAGGTTAGTTGTACTCTTACATAGCTCTTTATTCTTTCTAATGATTATGCTCTTTTAATATATCCTATGCTTATTTATTATAAATTACCTTGATTTTGATCTATTCTAATCGCTTCTTTGTAACATTCAATAGCTTCATCTCTTCTATCTATCTCTTTAAGAGAATCTCCTTTACTTTTATAATAATATGCTTTATTTGGATTGATTCTGATTGCATTGGTAAAATATATTATTGCTTCTTCATACCTCTTTTCGTTATACAAGATTGACCCTATTCCTCAGTATGAAGTATCTTCACTAGGATTTATAATAATTGCTTCTCTTAAGCATTCCATAGCTTCTTCTTCTCTTCCTAAGTAAAAAAGAGAGCATCCTTTAGTTGAATAATAAAGTGCTTGGTTTGGATTTATCCTAATTGCATCGTTATAATATTTTATTGCTTCTTCATATCTCTCCTCAATTGATAAAATAATTCCTATTCCATTATATGCAGCATCTTGATTTGGATCTATTCTAATTGCTTCATTGTAGCATTCAGCGGCTTCATTTATTCTGCCTAAGGCTTTAAGAGCGTTTCCTTTATTTATATAATGGCCTGCATATTTTGGGCTTAATCTAATTGCGTCGTTGCAATATTTTATTGATTCTTCATATCTCTGCTCACTCTCCAAGATATTTGCTATTCCGTGGTAAGTATAGTCATCGTTAGGATCGATTCTAATAGCTTCATTATAAGCTTCCATAGCTTCATCTCTTCTCCCTAATTCTTTGAGAGCATGCCCTTTATTGACGTAATAAAGTTCCTTGCTTGGATTAATTCTAATTGCATCGGTGTAGTATTTTATTGCTTCTTCATGTCTCTTTTCATTATAGAGGATTGCTCCTATTCCATTGTATGCAGGATCTATATTTGGATTTATTCTGATCGCTTCGTTGTAGCATTCTATAGCTTAATCTCTTCTACCCAAATCTTTAAGCGCATTTCCTTTATTTGCATAATTAACTGCTTCATTTGGATTTATTTCAATAGCTTTGCTGTAGTATTTTAGTGCTTCATCATATCTATTTTCATGGTAGAAGATATTTCCTATTTCATTATATGCATAATCATTTTTTTGATCTATTCTAATTGCTTCATTATAGCATTCCATAGCTTTATTTCTTTTACCTAGTTCTCTACAAGCATTCCCTTTATTTATATAATGACTTGTGCAGCTTGGATTGAATTGTATTGCATCATTACAGTATTTTATTGATTCTTTGTATCGCTTTTCATCATATAAGAAATTTATTATGTTGTTGTAAGCATCATCTTTGTTTGGGTCTATTCTAATCCTCTCTTTATAGCATTCAATTTTTTCTTCTTCCATATTTAAATTAGTTTAAGCGCGTGTAAGGCCGATTATGTCTCTATTCTAAATGCAGAATAATTTTTAGAAGGTTAGATATTATTTATGCACAAAAGAAATAGAAAGAAAGCTTAGTTTCTCCCTGAAGTAAAATGCTGCTTATGAGTAAGATAGTTTTCGCATTCACTATGAATTTGGCAATCTATATGGCTAGCCAATAAATAAAATATCACAAAAGTCTTTTTATGATTAGAAATGATATAGCAGCATCAACCTTTGTAAAATAATGGTGAAGATACAAAACAAATATGCAAATCAAGTCTTAGGCTTCAAAAAGTAAAACTGGATATTTTTATATTTTAAAATAAAAATTAATTTAAATTAGCTTTAGCAGACCAATAGAATATTAAGTCTTTACATTAATAAAGTCAGCTTCATAATAATAAATATATGGAGCTTAATCAATGTTTCAAGCTAGGGTGCAAGCGCGAGGCTGAATATTCATGTCAATGCACCTCTCCTGGAATTCTATCCTGTGTAAAGCACATCGGGGAGCATATGCAGCTACCTGGTAAGGCTCATGCATTTGAGGAAATGTTTGTAGAGCCATGCAAAGGAACAAAAGAAGCAATGCTGGAGTTTCTTACAAGAGAACAATCAAAAATTAGCAAGCTGAAGGGAAGGATCCTGGCATCCTTTAGCCAGCATTTACTTGAATCAAAGAACGATATTAAAGAGCTTTTAAAAAGTGGGAATTCAGCCTTAGCTGAAATAGGCAACTATTATACAAAAATTTTTCAAGCTCAAAAGTTATCAAAATTAGAGCAGGACCCAGTTTTAGGACTATTGAGTTTACAGCCTGAAGAAGCTGTTGAGAAATTAAAAAAGATTATCCCTGCCAATCAAGAATGGCAAAACAGTGCAAAGCTATTTTGTGGATTCCGTGAAAAAATAGAGACAATGATCGAATTCTTCATTAAAGACAAATTTGAGAAATATCTTGATAGCAGACTCAATAAAATAGAAAAATCTCTTGAAGACCAAAATAAAAGTATCAATTCAAGCAATGAGGAGCATAAAAAAGACTTTGATTTAATGAATGATGAGCTAGCAAACATCAAAGATACTATTTCTAATCTAATAAATGAGAATAAAAAAAGCTGCAAAAATCTCGAAAACTTAAAAGAAAAAATAAACTCAAAAATGGAAAATGAGATGCATCAAATTAATTCTCAAATAATCAATCTAAATCAAGACCTCAAAAAAAGCAATGAGTTTATAAATTATCAAAATCTACTTCAAGAATTAAGAGACAAGACATTAGAAATTTTAAATAAACCAAATGACCCAGAATTAGAAAAAGAATTTAGGGAAAATTGCTCAATCTATCAAGGCCATACCTGCATTAACGACCCACCTATTCAGCAAGCATATCAAGATTATAACCTTGCTTACCGTCAACAAACATCACTTTATAGTATTATAAAAGATAATAAGAAACCTAATTTGTTTATTTATGATACAGAAAGAGAAAGTAGAGAAGTCAGAGTGTTAGAGACTCCTGAACCATTAGTTGGGAGCACATGTATAGCTCAACTGCCTGGCGGCAATTTATTTTGTTTTGGTAGTGAGATACCTGTTTCTGGCATTTGCTTGATAATTGATAAGGATTATAGAATTCAACATCTGCCATCTGGAACTCCATGCTGGGATTCATCATCTATCTATTTCAATAATAGTGTTTATTGCTTTGGGGGATTCAATATGCGTGCTTTAACTCTATCAGAGAGATTTGATTTGAATGAAAAGAAATGGATTAAGTTAAAGGCACTGCCGCAAGCTGATAACGACTGCATGAATATAATATTTAAAGGAAATATTTTGATTTCTGGACGGAATAATAAAAATCTTTTGCGATATTCAATTGTTAGCAACACTTTCGTGACAATTCCTTCTGATTTTGCTATTGGGAAAAAAAAATCCTAATAAATTTAGAGAGATTATATTTAATTGAATGTGATGGATCAGTTTATGAAAGTGAAGTTTCAAATGACTCTGTCTGGAGAAGGATTGGAGATTCAATAATACGTGATAATTTTGGTCAAGTATATCTCATATACAACAAAGGAGCAATAAACATTGCACATTGCCGCGGTGATGACATTAAATACTTAAAGTTTAATTTGAAAGAAAAGACATTAGATCAGATAGTTTAAAATAAGTGGCTTAATGTATAATTCTCTTTTAATACTCTTTGGCTATTAATTTTAAAAATATATCATTGATCAATAGAGTTTATATAGCCATACACTTATTTAGACAAAGCTAGGGCTGCAAATGCCCATAAAATATTATTAATAGATCTGCTGTTTGAAATTGACAATTCTCTCCCGCTCAATTACTCAACTGAAAGCATCTTGTTAATTCTAATAATTTTTGACGATATATTTAAGCTTTTTGGATGTTCATTGGTCTTATAAACATTGATTTTAAAATGGAAATTTTACGAAAAATAATCACTTGTATTATAAGTATAATTTTATTAATCAAATTATTACAGAAATCTATGATTAAATAATTTACACCATAATTATATTACAAATGCTTATTGAAATCCGTTTAACAAATATTTTCATATCGTTGATTTCTAAATGCATATTCTTCATTGCTCCTTCCTGCTAGCAATAAATATATCATCGTAATTGCAAATTGAACTTTCTGCTATAATTTTTCTAAGCACATAATCATGTAAAACACTCTTAGCCAAATCTAAATGCAATGTGCTTGTGTATTAAATTACACATCAAAACGTACTCAGAATATCATGCTTATGTAGCACACAAGTGATGTATGGCGATCCGTTTTTAAAATGATATAAATATATTTTTTAACAAGTAAATTATGACTAATAGGAAATTTTAATAATTACTTTCTATTCTGGAAGCTTTTTTAAAGCACTCTGCAGCTTCTTCCCATCTTCCTAGCTCATTTAAAGTATTTCCTTTATCTGAATAGTAAACTGCTATTCGTTGATTTATTTTAATTGCATTTTCAAAGTATTTTAGCGCTTCTTTATATCTCTTTTCCTTATATAATAATATGCCCATATTATGATATGCTTCATTATCATTATAACTTAGCCCGATTTTAATAGCTTGGTTGCAACACTCCTTCGCTTCTTCAAATCTACCCAACTCAGTTAAAGCATTTCCTTTATTCAAGTAACTAATTACTCTTGCTGATTTGCTAATTGCATGGCTGTAATATGTTATTGCTTCTTCATATCTTTTTTCATATTTTAGGACATTTCCAATAGCATCATATGCATCTGAATCTCATGATTGAATTCTAATAATTTCATTATAGCATCCTTTAGCTTCCTCGTATCTACCTAGCTGGGTCAAAGCGTGTCCTTTCATTCTATGATTTTCAGCCGAATTTGGTTTGACCCTGATCGCATCATTAAAAAATTGTATTGATTCCTCATATCTCTTTTTATAAAAGAAGCTAGTTCCTATTTTGAGGTATGCCTCAGCTTCATTTTGGCATAGACTAATTACTTCATTAAAACATTCCATAGCCTCTTCCCTTCTGCCTAGCTGTCAAAGAACAACTCCTTTATCTGAGTAATTTTCTTTATTTGGTTGATGTTTTATTGCACAGTTAAATGAGCATAAAGCTTCATCATATCTTTTTTTGGCAAAATGCTTGCTTCCTATTTTTGAGGAATGTTCTGGGGCGATTGTAAGACCTAAATTAAAGCATTTCATAGCTTCTTCTATTCTGCATAAAGAATGAAGTGCTTTTCCTTTATAATAATAGCCAATATAATTAATTGGATCAATTTTAATTGCGTCATTAAAACAGTTTAATGCTTCTTCGTATCTCTTTTCCTTGTACAAAAGCTTTCCTAATTTTCTGGGCCATTGGCAATCATTTGGATTTTTTTGAATCAAAATTTTATAGCACTCTATAACTTCCCCTCATCTGCCAAGTTTTTCTAGAGCAAGTATTCTAATCTATATAGACTAATTTCATAAGCAAAATATTCATTAAGAAAAAGTTTTTACTCTTGCTATTAGAGCATATTTTTGCTTTATAGCCGGAACTATCTGATTTATTTAAAATATAATCATTGTAATATTTTAAAGCTTCTTCATATCTCCCTTGGTCATAAAATATTTCTCCTATATCAAAATCATATTTCTTTGGGTTTATTCTGTTTGCTTCAAATAAACACTCTAGAGCTTCTTCATTTCTTCCAAGGATTTTAAAAATTTTTCCCTTCAAGCTATAATAAAAGTCAATATTCGAATTGATATTTATTGCATAATTAATGTATTTTAATGCTTCCTTATATTTGACTATCTCATAACATTTATATGCTATTCGATAATATTCTTTATGATTATCTGGACTAATATCAAGCATTTCAATGCATTTATTATAATCTATCTGGTCAGTACATGCAATTTGATTGCTGTTTATAATATTAGCCTCTTCGAGACTCCGTGATTTATCAAGATGCTTGCTGTTTTGAGAATATTGAAGTTTTCTTAATTAATTGACTTATTTTTTAACTAGTGTTCTTTTCACTTTACTTCACTTCTCTTCACTTCTTCTCCTGTCTTCTTTTGCTTTCTATCAAGATGTATTATATGATTTTAATTGTATGGCTCTCTTGGGTTGATTCAAAACTATTGCTTTTGATTAATCTAAACAGGAATTTGAAAAGTGGCAATTCTCTGATGTCAAAGATAATAATTTTTTTGGTTGCAAACTAACAGAATTTGTTTTGCGGTTAAAGTTGCCTTTAAAGAAAATCAAAACCTTAGCTTTAAAAATATATAATGCTTATAATTATGTTGATCAGGGATATTTTCCAGACAACCCATAAACTGACTTATACACATTGCACTCTGCTGATGGGCTTTATTTGTATTTTACATTTCTGTCGCATTTCCACATCTCAAATAACCGCTCCCTGATATTGCATAATATCCAGAGCAGCTTTTCTTAGAGTTGAATATTAATCATTTTTCCTTCCTTCTAATAAATAATGTCTTGAGAATTATCAGATATTTTTTTATTAAAGCGAGCTATAATTTGATCAATTTCCTTGCCAACCCCATAAAAGATTTGAGCACTATTATACGATTCTGATCTTACAGAAAGAATTTCTTTTAATTTCTCTAGAGCCTCATGGGTATTCAAACTCAATAAATTCAAAATTGGGTCTTCCTCTGATTTTGAAAGTTTCTGCAATTGAGCCACCCTTTTTATATAACTATCAATTTTTGTAGAATCGGAATCTATTTCTTTTATAAGTTCCGTAAGAGTATTTTGCAAGCTACAAATGATTTGGAAAAACGAGACTAGAAGAGCTTGCTTTATTTCATCCATTTTAGATTTTTCTCCCTTAAGTAATTCAAGAATTACTTGTTTATTTTCTTCAAGTGGTTGTATAAAAAAAGAGCTATAAGCATGACTGCCATTTGATTTGCAGTGCATCTCTAGATGCAATTGGCACAGATAAGTCTCAGGAGAAGTGCATGGGCACGAGAATTCAACTTCAAGCTGGCATCCTTGCTCAGAGCAACACTTAATATCCATATTTTATATTTATTTCATTGTCTACAAAAAATTATAAGCTTAAAAGAACCTTAACATTGCAGATATATTTTTTGGGTTTTTAGTAAAAAAAGTTATGAAAATTTATAGATAAAGAAATAATTATGTGTCTCAAATTAATTCATTTCTTCTGCATAAATATAAATAAAATTTGCGAATTTCTTTGAAGATTCAAAGATAATACAGCTATTAGTTCAGCTTATCAACCAAAAGTAGCTTTACTGAACTTAAATAAAGTGAGAAGGAATCAGCTGAGTCATTCTTAATAAAGCTTTTCTTGCTGTGTTTAATGACAAGGAGAAAACCAACTTTATAATAAAATAGAAGACTTGAATGGATACGTTATTGGCGAATTATCCATAACTTTTTTATTCTAATCCTATTACTTAATAAGTGCAATCTCTAGCAATATGTCCAAACAATTGACAAATTTGGCACCTCTGTCCACGAGTGCATTGCTTCTTCATATGGAGCTTGCTATTGCAGTTTTCACATGATTTTTCTACCCTAATTGCTCTTCCAATATTCCCAGTCTCTCCAATGTGGCTTAAAGTCTTATAAACTTCTATTAAAATGTGTGCATCTAAAGCAGCATAATGAATTTGTGATAATTTCAAAGGTCTTCTTTCCCAATTTGACATTTGCTCTCCTTTGCATAAGCTTCTCCCTAAAACTAGCTCACATAGTCCAGCTAATCCTCCAGCGCTGTCTCCATAAATATTCATGTAAAGATCGAGTAGTTCTACGTAAGGTCTGAATTCTACTTTAAAACTTGTCAAATTTGGGTAACTTTTCAGAACATTTTTAATATCCCCTGAAAAACTTATACCTAATTTTACAATGTCTTCATTTAAAAATAATTCCTCCAGCTTGGCATTCAGCAGCTCACTTGCATTCAGCTTAATCATATCAATTAAATACACAACATCTTCAAAAGCAATTTGTAATAATGCGACTTTATTTTCAGAAAATTTCACTATTGAAGGCTTCCATTCACAGTCCAAGCCTACAAATCTTCCAGCCCAAATTAATTCTTGAACTTGATCTTCATTTTCAATGAATTTTATTTGTTCTTGAGGCAAGTTAATAGAAATACTGAACTCAGGCTGCAATGGTCCGAACCTATCTGAGCTATTTTTTGCTCTAGGAGGAATTTTTCTGAGTCTTTCTACAGTTTCTGGTCTTATCTGGCTTGCAACTCCAGGGTAGGATAGGAATAATTCTGCAGCTAGTGGACCCATCCATTCAATATTTTTCTTCATAAATTTGAATTCTAAATCTTCAATTAAAATTGATAATAATTCTAAATCATTCGAAACTATATCTGCCAAATTATAAACGCCAATTTCTCCTGATTGAATGTGATATCTCATAGCAACCTTTTTCAGCCTGCTCATCATATCAGGAAACTCAGTTGGATCCATACTTGCTTTTTGCACTAATTTCCCTGCATATTTTATGTGTTTGTTTGTGCACATCAATTCAACAGCTTGTCTAACTAAGTCATGGTCAGTTCCAACTAAAATGTTTATTAGCTCAATATCACTCTTTTGGACTAAAGCAGGGATTGCTTTTACTAGTTGGTCCAGCTCTCTCTATATAAAAATTACGGAAATTCCTAATTCACGGCTCATTTTTACAGCTTTTTGGAAATTTTTTTGTTTCCACAGCTGGCTGGCGTAAAGTATCAGCCTAATTTTGAATTACTCTTCGTTTGGAATAGAAACATCTGAAATCTCAAATAAAAGTGATAAACACTCAGGATCAAATTCTCTTCATTCGCCAGCCACATGCAATGCTAGTGAAGATTTATTGTAAGGCTGCGGGTGTGAAACCTCTATTAAGGCTTTTATCAGCTTTTTTGATATTATTGCCTGGGCATTTTTTGAGTATAAAGACTTTAATAGAGAAATTACTTGAGATGTTATATCTTGTGTGGAAAATGTAAATGCAAGATAAAATTGATTAAAAAGATCATCTGGGGTCATTTCTTTATTTTTCAGCAGGCTAATCAAATAAGTGGCTGCTTCAACTAGATTGCTGTTGACTATTTAGAAATCACTTTTCTCATAAAACTCTTCATCAAGATTTTCTCGTAAATCTTCCATTTATTAATAAAAATAATCAAAATTTTACAATTCCAACTGATTTCAAACTTATAACGATAAGCAATTAAAAATATCATCTATAATATTATCCTTTAATATTTAATGTTTCTTATTAATTTTTTATGAATTTATTAAACATTGTCACAAAATATAGTTTCTTCCCAGAAATATTATTTAATTTTTTATTAATTTATTTATTATTTTGCAAATATAATACTCAACTATTTAATAAATCAATATTTATTTAAGTTTCATTACTTAAAAGGAGTTATGAAATAGAGAACTTTAATAAAGTCTTGAAGATATAAGCAAGATCGAACCCAGCTTGATAAGAGTTCTTCTGCTGAATAGCTTGAATCATTGCATTGAAGTGATTTTCTATATCAACTTTCTTGGTAAAGAAGGTGAAAAGCACCTGTGAGAAGTATTCTGGCTGCTTAAGCTCCTTAATGTCAGTAATGAGTAATTGGACCTTGCAGTCATTGTAAATGCTGGATACTGCAGTATTAAAAATAGTTAAGTAAGCTGGAACAACATTGCAGGCTGTGAAGTTCAAGTGGCTGCATTTCTTGATCTGGACAAGAGCGTTGTGCAGTGATGGGACTAATATTGTAGTGGTATTGTAGCATTTGCTGAGTGGGGTTGATTTTGCTTGGAATCCCATTGCCATACCTTCGAGGAATAAGGTAAGGTTTCCTGAAAATGAGTAAAGGTTGTTTTGTTGGAGTTGGAATTCTCCAATTGGGATCATGAGTTTCATCATATTTCCGAATTGTTCACCAGCAAGTTTAAACTCTCCAGCTGCAAGCTGACTTTGCATATCAGCATGAATTGCAAGGATGGTGACGTATTCTTGAGAAACTCTTTCGAAAAGCTCTTCTCCATTAGCTTCAATGCTTTCTGCAATGGTGTCGACTAAAGTTGAAATTCCACAGTTTTCAAAGACTGATGACAAGTCTGGAATAGCAAGAAGTAAGTGGTTAAGGAAGACGTGGAGTGGCTGGTCTTGAGCAAAATCGTAGAGAAGGTTGTCTAAGGTATCGTGGAGGCTGTTTTGGGTTTCTTCATTGAGACAGCTTGGGTTTTCGAGTGGTTCGCCTGTGAATGAAAGGTAAGCACCTTCCAGGAAATCTTTGGCATTGTCAAAGGATTGAGGATGGGAGAGGGCGCCGATGGCAAGCATAAGAACTAGGCAGATAGCTCTCATTTTATAATTATAAATGGAGGAGAGTTTATTCAATAAATCAAATGAAATGGAAAATGGTCACAGCTATTTAATTAATAAGTTAGATTACTGAAGATTCATAATTATTCAAGAAAATGAGAAAATTGGCAAGTCTCAGCAAGATTTTGTTGTATTTATTATTTCATAGTTTAAATAAATAACTAGATAGATGGCAATCACTGGAATGAACTGGCCTTTTGAATTTAATCTTTTTGAGAATATTAATGCATTCATCAACTTTCAAAACTATTCGAACTTATGCAGTTTATTATTTAAGCTTATAAATTAATTTATTTTTACAGTTTATAATTTAATAAATAAAGATCAACATTACTTGCAGCTAGATATGGATTTTTGAATTCATTTGAAAATAGAAATAAATAGAAAAGTGATTTTATGAGTTTTTCAATTACTTTTGAAAGGGTGTTACATCAGAAGCATAACATAAACGCAAATTTTTAAGAAATTAATCTATATTGCTTATTAAAATTAAAATTACAGCCAATAGAAAATTGATGATTTATTATTTTTTAAATAAATTTCTATCTCATTGTAAAAATTGGGAAACTAACGTTTTATGATTTATTTTGGAGATTTTTTGGAGTGAAATTATTGTAATTACGCTGATATTCCATTTTTGGCTGGAATGTGAAAGGATCTCCTCTTTAATTGTGAAAGCTCAAGTAATTTAAAATATAGGTTTAGCATATTAAATAACGCTACTTCGCTTCCTGCATATATGTCTAAAGGTGAAACCTGGCAAATAAAAATAAATTCTCAACTTTTGTGCTTTATATTCAAGTATAGAAGTAATGTAACTTCCTATTGTCTATTTCTAGGAAAATTTCTTTAAAGGCTTTTAGCAACAAAAAACTAACTTTTATGGAGAATTTTCATAATTAAAAAAGAAAATCCAATTATAAATGGAATTTCAAAATTTACTGGAAGGTATTGAGCAATTTCCCATCAACAAAGTCATTTCTCTAAGCTCTGACAAAAAAGTCCTAGCATATATAAAGGAGTCTGATCGAGTTCTCGAAGCTTGTTTTGCTACAAATCAAGAAGCTCTTATCCTTCATTGGGGAATTGGAATAAAGCATCCAACAGAATGAATTTGTCCTATTGACATAGAAGGTATCATCCCTCCTGAAAATTCCTTAAAATTTGATCCAAAAGCTGCTCAATCCCCCTTCGCTGAAGTTTCTGAGTCTCTTTATCAGCTAAATATTGTTATTGACAAAGAACATCTACCTAAAAGGATCAATTTTGTATTCAAGACTGGAAATCAATGGTTCAATAACAATGGAATTAATTATGATTTATTGCTTTCCAGAGACAAATCATTACCTGTTGGTGAAGAAGGCGAATTAGTAGAAACTATCATAAGAGTAGAAACAGTGAATAATTCGTGATGCCTAATGCATAGGTTTAACCTTTGCAAAGACTGAATCAGAAGGCTTGGAAATAGAAATGTCCATCATTTAGCTTGGATTTATGTATGGATGAGATACTCAGAACTGAGAAAATTAGACTGGGCACGAAATTATGGAACAAGACCAGCTTTACTAGCTGCAAGCCAAAAAGAGCTCACTTTAGCAATAACTGAACAAGCGTTATCAGCCTCAAAAGAAGGCTTGCTCAATCCTATGATGTTATTAAGAAGTACTTTAAGCACCTTCGGCAAAGGAGGAGACAATGGCCAAAGAATCCGTGACCAGATTTTAGAAATTATGCATAGACATAAAATAGGTGAAACTTATGGAACTTATATGGAGCAATGGCATCAGAAATTGCACAATAATACCACTCCTGATGACATTGGGATTTGTGAAGCCACAATTGCATTTAATGAGACAAATAATATGGGAAAATTCTGGGAAGTCTTAACTAGACATGGCATTACAAGGGAAAGATTAGCCTCATTTGACAGGCCAATTACTAAAGAGCCTTCTTATATGCCGTTTTTGATACCTGACTTGTATAATTACTTAGCTTTACTTAAATCTGTCCATTCAGGGACTGATTTAAATACAAGTATTGATGCAGCAAGACAATTTTTAAATGGCGAAATAAACCAAAAATTAAATGAAATTTTAGGAAACTTAAACCATTGGGACAAAATTCCTCAAATGGAAAGAACAGTGCAAGCTAGAATTGGCATCAACAAATCTTTTGACAGAAAAAACATATTTACATGTAGAGAATTATTATATTGTGATATGGCTCTTGAAGTATATATAAGACAAATTGCTGAGTCGATTTTTCATTGTAATATTGGTACAAAACACCTGATGAGAGAACTAAATTTATTATTGGAAAATTCTTTATTAACCTGTGAAAGCCAAGAATTTGTGGTAGCCAGTAATGATTGGAAAAATATAATGGGCAGATTTTCAGAATCTTTTGAAAATAATGTAGATCAAGTACTTAAACTTAAAGCTGCAGCTGATAGACTAATAAGAGTTTTAGGGCTGTCAATTGACGCTTATAATCAAATTATAGATCCTAAAGCTAAATATTTAGGGAATAATTTTGGAGTAGAGAATGATACTGTAGATATTTTTACTGAAGAAATGATAAGAGGCTCCAATTTATTCCCATTGTCAGTGGTTTTGAAAAAAATTGATGCGCAGTTTAGAGTTTTAGCGAAGCTAAAACCTTGGCAGATTATTAGTCCTGGACAAAATTCTCAAGGAAGGCTGCTACAAGTAGAATCCTTGCATGAAGTTTCATATGAAGTATATAAAGAGCCGGTTATTTTGCTAGCTCATAAGGTAACAGGAGAAGAAGAAATTCCTGAAGGAGTAAAAGCTATTATTTCCTGCACTGAATTAGATGGATTAGCCCATGTCTCAGTTCGTGCTAGAAATGTTAAAGTATTGCTAGCTATTTGTTATGATGAAAATGAAATCAGAAGAATCCAAGAATTTGCTGGAAATCCTGTTAATGTTAGTTTGGTAAGTGGAGGAGTTAATATTACAAGAATTGATCATCTAGTTGAAGAAGAAAAAGTCAATATAGAAAGGCCAGACGTTAAAAAACCAAGCAGACTCGTAAAAATTGCTATCAGTGCAAACGAATTTGGAGATGGCAAAACAGGAGCAAAAGGTAATAACTGTGCATTTTTAAGACAATCTTTGCCAGAAAGAATAGGTGTCCCTCATCAAGCTGCTCTTCCTTTTGGAGTTTGCGAATTTGTTTTATCACTTCCTATAAACTCAGAAAGACTCATCAGTTATAACACTTTAAGTGATCAGCTTGATGAGGTCGGTCTTGATAAGTCAGCAGAAGAAATTTTATCAAAATTGCAAGAAATTATTTTAAATTTAGAAATTGATGACGAAAATGCAGGAATTATCCAAGAACAATTAGCATCAATAAACTTGCCAAGAAATCAATGGCAAGATGCATTTTCCGCTATAAAAAAGGTATGGGCCAGCAAATATAATGAAAGGGCTTATCTAAGCACCTTGAAGGCAAAAATTTCTTTAAGAGACGTATATATGTCAGTATTATGCCAAGAGGTTATTGAAGGCCAATATGCTTATGTTCTCCATACAAAAGATCCATTTACTAATGATTCAACTCATATTTATGGAGAAATTGTATTAGGGCTAGGGGAAACTCTAGTAGGGGCTTATGAAGGCAGAGCATTTTCTTTTAAAGTCAACAAAGCAGCATCAGAATTTACTATTGAAAACTACCCTAATAAATCTGTAGCTTTATATGGGGCAGGATTTATATTTAGATCAGATTCTAATAGTGAAGACTTGCCTGGCTTCGCAGGGGCAGGACTTTTTGATAGCCATATCATGAATAAGCCAGTGGAAAGAGTCGTTTCATATGCAGATGAAAAATTATTCCATGATGAAGGGTTTGTTAGGGAAATTATTTTTAAGCTGAGAGAGGTAGGGAATGCTATAGAAAATGCATTTAGTGGGGTTGCACAGGATATAGAAGGTGTAATTTCTAATGATAGAATTTACGTAGTCCAGTCAAGACCACAAGTTTAGAATAAGTTAATCTTAGTTATCTGAATTATTATATTCCAATAAAAACAAAAATTCTTTGAATAATTTTAGATAAAACTATGGAAGATTTACCTTATCAATAGTAAAGCATAATCAGCAAATTTTCTTTAGCTTTTAAGACAGAAAGAGAAGCCCAAATTGTTGTAAACACTTTATCTGTAGATGAAGAGCCTTCAGGAAGAGTAACAAGAAATTTTATTGTAATTGGGAATAAAATGATTGGAGAATGGACATGTGCAGATGCAAAATTATTGAGGACTTGCCTTAGGTCTTTTTTCGTAAACCTTTCACTTGTGGTCGAAACTCTGCTTAAATTCAGCAAGCCTGAACAATAAATTTCACAGTTACTTAAAATTTTAAATTCAAAGTTAATTTAATTCTTTATCAGCTGATCATGGATAATTTATCTCGAAATCATATATGGAAGGTGCAATAAAAACTGGTTGGATTGAGAAGAAGTCACATTACATCAAAAAATGAAGAAAGCGGTGGCTCGTCCTCGATGAAAATTATTTACGAACTTACAAGTTTCCTTACCAATTCGATAAATCAACAGCAACAATTAGAGTTTCTGCAATAACTGATGCATCTCCCTGCCTGAGCGAGACTTCTAAAGACTTTTGCTTCAAAATTTCAACACCTAATCGTCAGTATCTGATTTCTGCGACATCTGACGTTGATATGATAGGCTGGCTTAATTTAATCAACCATGCAAGAAAAAGCCCTCAAGTGCCGAATTTTTCGTCTTTTAATTGTCTGCATGAGCGGAAAGCATTGAGCGAAGTATCACTGATATCATCTTTTTCAAAATTCAAAGAAATTCTCAATAATCGGGAACAAGAATTAATAGACATTCTAGATGAAGCTTATCAGTCAACAATTGAAGAAGCGAACATAGAGAATCACCATTTAGATAAAATTTTGCAAAAAGAAACGGAAAACTATCAAGCTTTTCAAGGAATTATGTCTTCAAATGACTCCATTGTAAATAAAATACGAGCAATTCAAAGAATTCCGGCACAGAATTTAAATTTCAAAAAATTCGATTACATTGAAGGGGTCGATATCAGAATGTCAGTCTACGAAGAAAACTTAAAAAAAGTGATTTCTAACAATATCGAAGTCTGTTGAGAAAACCCACAAGAAGTAAAAGTAAGAAGAACCACCATAACCCGAGCATTAAAATGGAGGTATACTGGAGAAAGAATGGACACTTTAAGCTTCTCAGTATCAGAAGACGTCATGCTTACTGGAGTCGGAATTTGTATGCCTTATAAGTTTGGAGGATTAACCCAAGTTAAAGATTTCCAAGTACTAAAAGGGAACTCTACAGCTTCTCCTGTCGCTTATAAACACCCTCATAAGTTTTCAATGCAATATAGCCCTGATGAATCTGTTTTTAAAGTTTCGATGGAAAGACCAGTAAATCTTGTGAAGGGGAACAAATATACGGTCATGTTTTGTATTGAAGGGTCACATACATTTAAATGCGTAGATTGCATGCAAATTGTAGTGGGGCCTGGAAAGGTGAATTGGGAGTTCGAAAATACGGCATTTGCGCAGAATCATCAAAGTAATAGATGTGATACTGTATGTGGGCCAATTGCTGATTTTTATTATGTAGCTGGAAATAGAAGAAATAGCTAAAAATTAACAATTTTATTTATTTTGCAAATTTTTCTAATTATAAAGAATTTTAGTTATTGATCTTGGTAAAGAATTGGATACAAAAATTCAGTACACACAATCCATGGAAATGCTCTCAATGGAGGATCTGAGGCATGAGACACATGATAGCATGCAACTGCTAATTGGAAGCTAGCTTTTTCATTGAATTTTTCTCTATATTTCTCTATTAGCTCGTTTGCAATTTGTGTGACTGATTCCCTCATATCTTCTGCTTTAATACCCGCTTTTTGGTATATAGAAATATTGACAGGTTGGCCTATTAGTAGCTCAACTTCTCGTTCAAGCCCAAATTGGTTAAGCAGAAGATTCAGCTCAACTCTGTAGCCATTAAAAAGCTCTGTAGCTTGTGGGATAAATGCTTCATATCTATCATAGCTGTATTTGATATTAAACTGTGGGATTTCTTCGTCTACAATTTCGTTGATTCTTTCATATAATTTTCCAATAATTTTTTCTGACTTATAGCTTCTCCCTTTTCTTTCCATAAATGTTGGATACTCTTTTGGTATTAAATCCTTATCAATTTCCACCTTTATCCCATTTTTAGAAAAATCTACAGCAATTGCATGCAGTTTGCAGAGCTGGAGGCATTTATCATCATTTGCATTTAATGGACTTTGGTCTGCAATAGCGACATGAGCGTTATCAATTAGCCCAAGTTTTTCGCTTTTTGCGTATTTTAAGAAAAATTTAATAAGTGTATTTTGGCCAAATTCTTCTTCTTTAATTTTTGGCTTTACAGTGTCATATTCCATTGGTTCAACAGGCTCTGGAATTAAGCGATTATCCCAAGAAACAAAATATAAGTCTCCATCTAGATCCGAGCCGCTGCATTCATTAGTGTGAGGACGAGGCCCTTTTTGAGGGAAAACTAAGACATCAAATAAATGCATTAATTCCGGAGCTTCAACTGCATATAATACTCGAATATCGCCTGGGTGTAAACAAGGGTTTTTCCCAACTATAACTGGTCCTGTAACTACTCCAACACCTTGGATTTGTACAAAAACTTGCCCATATTCAAGAATTTTTTTTTCATCTAAAACTCCCATAAGCAGTCCTGAATTTTTGACCCAAATTCTTTGTTTAAGTTTGAGTTCTTGAAGGACGCTTGATTTTAATAAATTTCTCATCTCAACCACAATTGGTTCATAAGCGTGATCCAAAACTTGTTGCAGCCTTTGTATAGCAATGCTTTTATAATTAAGATTCCTCAGATATTCTTTGCAGTGATTATCAAGATGAATTAATGCTTCATCTAAAAGATCATGAAAAATATCATCTTGAATCCCAAGGGTGCTTAATAGAAGGATAAGCTGCCTATTTAAATGGCCATAACGAAACTCAGACTGGTCTAATAAATCAAAGCCAGTTTTGTCTGATTTAAATTTTTTTTGGCTTTTTCTTAAAGCTAGCTGTCTTCCAGGCAATCTGTCGTCTACTGCTACTACACCTTTATACCCGCCAAGCCTGAATTGAAAAGCTGAAGAAAATTGACCTGTTTTTTTATTAATTTCATTAGCGAGGTCTTTTGAAATCATTCCTATGCCATCGCTAAAATTGTATTTTCCGACCTCAATGTCAGGAATGCGCTTAATTTGGGATTTGTCGAGGCTAAACATATGTCGAGATGTGGCTAAGCTTTGTCCGACTCTTGCGGAATATTTTCCCGGAATTTTGATTTGTGAGAAATCGCCAAGCCAGTCTCGTATGCGCTCAGGGGTTATTTCACCTTGTGGGGATAAGAGTCAAGCTGAGGTTTCTTTTAACTGTGAGTTGCTATATCCAAGTAATAAAAATTTTTTTCCAGCCAAATGAAATTGCGATAAATTATCCCTAATAATATTCACCAAAGCTTCTGATTTATTTATATAAAGTTTGCCTAAATCTTCATCTGCAAAAGAAATTCTTAGCAGGTTTTCTTTGTTTATTTCTGGATTTCGAGTGACACGATTCGAGTTTCCAGGTTCACCTATAAGGACGTAAAAAGTTGCTGGAGTTACTATAACTCTATTTATTCTCAAGTAATTGTCTTTTGGAAATTCATACCCACTATGGACCAAATTCCAAAATTCTTTTATAAAATCAGGAATTGTTTCGAATGGAAAATCTCTGTTATTGCTGATAACCCATTGTAAACCAGAGCAAATTTGTTCTTGGTTTTGTCCTATCAATTCTTTAAGAAAATCTTTATTCAAGTCAAATACTGAAATATAGCCTAAACTTATGATCGAATAAAGCATAAACTTAGTTTGATAACAAATTCCCAGCTTGTCTAAGTCTTTAAAAGTAACAAGATCTTCTGGAAGGTCTATGCTAACTGGAACATTTTCTTTAAATTTCACCTTTTCTCTTAAAAATTTCAAAAAATCATAATTTCCGCTTTTCAACACTTCTAACTTTATTCCTATTTTTTTTGACTCAAAAATTAAAAAATCGTCAAAGCCTTGGAAAAAGTTTCCTGTCCTCCACCATCCTTTTCCTGCATGATCTATTGTTCACAGTTCTTTTCTTTTTCTTTGAGAAGCTTGCCAGAAAAACATTGGTGGTTTATTAAATTGCAAAAAGATATCGTATCTATCTTCTTTGTCTTCATAAGCCCAATATAAAATTCATTCTAAGCTTATAGTTAGCTTAAAGTTCATCTTATTGGTTTCACACAAAATCTCAAGTTTTTCTTTTGATGGGTAAATTTTACAAACTACCAACCCTTTGTACTTGCTAATAGAATATTGTGTATTTTCAGAGTGAAAATTAGGGATCCCTGAGTTAAGTATAGTGCTATAGCAGTGGGGGATGGGCTCTCTTAACCTAAAGTTACCTCGCATTTCTTGAATGGTAATCACTCTATTTTCCCACATTATCCCATCACTGAAGATCTCGCGATTCAAGCCTCTCTCATCAAAAGTTACAAATGCAGCATTCGTCCCATTCATTTTAACTCTAATAACATCCCCATAAGGTGTTAGGAAATCCTTTATATCCACTGCGTCCCAATTTTCGGGAAATTCTTTAACTATGGCTTCACTGTAATTAATCATTATAGATATTATTATTTAAGCATCTTAAGTGATCCTAGTAAAAAGTTTTTCGACTGCAAATACCCAGGAGATAACAGCTTCAGCTGTTGATGAGGCTCATCAACTTCTACTACATGGACAACTCCACAAATAGAGGATCGTAATACATCTGTATCAGTTAAAACTCCCATGACTGAGTTTCATAAAGCTTCTTGTGTAGGAGCAACCTGTGAAACCAACAAGCCTTCACCTTGAGGAAGAGCTCCATATGTTAAAGCAGACTGTGGAGTTGATGGAACACTAATTTTAAATACCTTTATCTCTGCAAAAGTTAACGTAATTTGATGAATCTGATGCTTTGAAAAATAAGAATTCAGTGCATGTAGCTGCAGTCTGTTCTTGTACTCGTTTTCTAAAGGTACAACGCCACCTGATTTTCCAAGCCGCATGGGCTCAAGTCCTCTATGCTGAAGTGAAGATACAAGCCTTTCTTGGTCTATTACAAGTACAATGTCAGTTTGAAATTTATCAATCACAAAATTAATTATGTTTTCACATAAATTAAGATCTAAAAATCCTGGAAAGTTTATAATACATCCACTTGCATATGCATTATTCCTTGGAGCATAAGAATCTTTATGGTTCTCTTTAGAATACTGCAACTCATTCTCTATTCTTGTTTTTACTTGGCTTAGCAGCTCTCCTAGCAGTGATTTAAATAGTTCTGTATTGTGTGACTGTATTGACGTATGCCCATAAAAATAAGCCAAAACTGGATCCCATGTATTCTGATAATAAGAAGCTGCAGAAATACATCCAGGAAGGTACATATCGTTATTTGTAACATCAAGCTCCACAAAAAGAGGCCTCCAGCCACATTTATTAGCATAATTTAATAAAATCTTGCAAAGACTTGATTTTCCACAGCAGCTGCCTCCGACGACCAAAATTTTGGGACCGACGCGTCGATCTCTGCAGGCTTCATAGCGGAGACGGTTTATTTGGCCGTGGGCAAGTAGATAATCAGGCATTGGAGTTTCTGTAGTACTTGTGTAGACGTTTAGATAGGTTCCTGCGACTTTTAGCTTGCAGCCATGCCATGTAAAGATTGCGAATCGGTTTGGACCTGAAAAATTTCTTCATGTACCAGCTGGAAGTTCTTCACCAAAGCGTTCAGCTCTGCCAATTTCAAGTAAAATGCTGAGGACCTGTTCAAAGCCTATTTCTATACGAAGTTCTTGGCCGACTTGAAGATCATATTCTCTTTCTTCCATTTTATGAGAAATTAGGTACAAATAAGCAATTTATAATAAAAGATTGATTTATTCAGCTACTAAATTGCAAAATATTTTTCTTAAATAATGCCACTTTATAATTATTTCTTATAATCATTAAGTTTTATTTATTTTTAGATTTTCCTATTAATAGCAAAAAAACGTATATAAGTTTTATAAACTATGCTTTTAAAAACTATTTTTGCTTTATCATGTATCATTCTCGCTGTTTCTAGCTCTACCTCTTCAGACCAAAATGCTCAGCTTTTTAAATCATCTTTAAATCAAGCACCAATTTTCGTACAAGGGACACTAGAAATCTCACTTAATTCTCAAGCATCAATAGAATCACAAAACTCCCCAGAGTCTTCCCTGTCTTTTCTGCAACAAGATGAAAACTCTTCAGAGTCTTCTTCAGAGACCTCAACAGATGAAACTAACCCTTTAGATCGTGACACAGATGATCATCAGCTCCCAGAAGATTCAGATGATGGCGGTGATGAGTATTCTGGTGGTGACACAGATTATATTCTTGCTACTAGTTTTACTGATAACGAAGAAGGAACTGGAAAAGTCTGGGTAATTCCTATGAAATCTGAAGAAGATTCTTCATATGAAATTTTAGGAGGTCTCGAAAAACCTGTTGGCGTTTGTTTTGATATAAATAACAACTTTATGTATGTGGTAGATGCTGGTTTTGGAAGCGATACAGGATATATATATCAATATGAAATTTCTTGGGATCAGGAAAACAGCTTCTCTTTGTCACGAAATATATATGCAGTTGTATATGAAGGGGAGTCACCATATGATTGCAAGGTTGATATATATGGAAATTTATATTTTGTGGACTCAGTTAAAAACCAAATAAACGCAATCAGCTACACTGACCTTTATTCAGGCTCAAAAAATCAGCAATATACTTTATATCAAGCTGACGACACTAATACCGATATAAGTGCTCCATGCTCTTTAGATCTCTATGAAAGTGAAGGGATTTATTTTGTGAATAATGAAAATTTTGATACCTCAGGAACTGTCAATTATGCAATAATTAACTCGACCTCAGTTAATTATAATGATATCCAGCAATGTGCAACTCAAGACGTAGCACCTTGGGGTGTTACGTATAGTGAAGACAATAAAGTTTTCTATTCATTAGATAGCGGAGAAGTGTTGGGGTTTGATATAGAAAATACTGCCAGTTCTTTTGTAAAGGTAAGCAAACTTAGTGAACCTAGAGGACTTTGTTATGGAGACGGAAAAGTTTATATTGCAGATCATTATGATGGGAAAATATATAAGGTGAGCGATAGTGATGAAGAAGAAACACCAAGCGTTATTATTAATTTGCAAGGGGCGTATGCTGTCTTTTGTGTGAATGAAGGAGATTTTGCAAGAGCGCTAGTGGTAGTTTGGGTAGCATTAATTAGTTATCTAATATTATAAATATACGAAAGAGTTAATTATGAATTCTCTAAGGCTTATTATAAATTTTGTTTTGAGTCCCAATAGTTTAAATTCATAAGTAATTTAATTCATAGACAATTATAATGTGTTTATTACCAATTTGTGAGTAATGACCAAATAATTGAGCCTAAAAGGCTGTTATAATGAAAATTACAATAACGTTCATAGCTGCTTTATAAGCAGAAGAAAGTGTGCCAGAAGGCTTCAACGTGTATCCAGACTCTGTGCTGCTTGATGATGAACCACTAGAAGACGAGCTTCCGCTTGAACTCCCAGACGAGCTACTCCCAGAACTTGAGCTACCAGATGAGCTACTACCAGAGCTTGAACCAGATGAGCTATTGGTAGAATCTGTACTAGATGAGCATTCTGGCAAAAATCTATTGTTGCCAGCGCTACTTGAGCTTCCTGAAGATGTGCTATTTGTAGAATTGCTTGTTGATGTGCTTGTTTCGTTCGGTGAAGAAGTGGTATTAGTTGACGTCTCTGTGCTATTTGTTGCGGATGAAGTTTGGTTAGTTGTCGATGTGGTAGTTGTTGATGTTTGGGTAGAGTTTGACGATGAAGAAGTCGAACTTGTTGTACATGTGCTATTGGTGCTTCCAGAAGTTGACCCTGATGAAGTACTGTTGGTAGGGGTTGAGGAACCACTAGAGCTTGATCCACTGCTGGAGGAGCCACTGCTTGAGGAACCACTAGAGCTTGAGCCACTGCTTGAAGATCCACTACTTGAAGATCCACTACTAGAAGACCCACTACTAGAAGACCCACTCGATGAAGATCCACTCGAGCCAGTGCTTGAAGATCCGCTAGAGCTTGACCCACTAGACCCACTTGATGACGATCCACTGCTAGATCCAGTAGAACTTGATCCACTAGAGCTTGACCCACTAGAGCTAGATCCAGAGCTCCCTGAACTTGAAGAGCTCCCAGGTGCTACAGTGTCAGCTTTTAGTGTGAAACTTGTGGTCCCTTTTCCAGAATGCATTTCGATATCTCCATCATAAGGCCCATTACAATAAATTAGGCCATAACTATTGCCTCCTGCCAAGTCTATATGATGTGAAGCTCCACCAGCGCTTAAGTTTCGTGTTCACTGATATACTGTATTAGTTCCATTTACAAAGGAAGTAATTCCAGTCAGAGAAAAAGAGTCTGTAGGTGTATAATAGTCTCCTGAGCAAGTTCTGCTTTGAACAGCAGGTGAATTTGTTATAATTGCTACGCAATCAGAGTTTTTCATCTTTGCACTGCCAGATGCAAATCCTAAACCAAAGTACCCTCAATTTTTGCTTGTTTTCAAAGATGTGGGGAAAATCAAGTAGAATGTAATAGTTGTGGATGAAGGGAAATACCATCCAAGTGAAACTCCATTTGTCAGTGATTTTGTGGTAAATGCTAAGCATAGTGTATAAAAAGTTATCAGCAAAATCTTGTAACTCATTGTTAATTTTATAAAGATGAAATTCCGTTTATAAAAAAATTAATAAAGAAAATTTTGAAGTTTTTGTAAGTGATACGAATTTTCTTTTCTGAGATTTCAGTATAAATGGAAATTAAATTAATGTTAAAATGATAACAAATTTCGGCTTTTCTCCAAGTCTGGAGCACTTTTTAAGGTATATTGTTCCATTTATGTTTATAATACTGGATAAAATACTGGATAAGTAAATAAGAGCTTGAAATGAATGTTTTGGATATAAATATTTTGATTTAAATTATATTTAAAATAGGAAAATATCAATGGGCTCAAAAAATAATTTAAGCTTGAATTTTACATATTATTATTTCATTTATTGGTTTTCCAGTTCAGAAATCAAATCTTTTAGCTTTTTCAGCATGCTCTCTTGTGTTCTTTCCATTTCTAATAGCATATTGCTTGCACCTTCTAAGTTTTTCTCAGCAATTTCTTCACTTTCATTCAGTCCATGCAAAATACTTCTAAGATCCCCAGTTTCTGACTCAATCCTGCTATTATCCCTCGAAAAATGCGCTGAATCGTCATGAATTTCAAAATTTTTCGAATCCTGTCCTATTTTCAGCCTCTCATTAAGTGATTTTACTTTAAAATTTGTCGGTGAAAATACAATTGACGAAACAATAGGTGTGCTCGAGGTGCTAAACGTAAAAGGTGAGCTTGCATTATGCTGTAAAATAGTATCCAATGATGGCGGCTTACTCCTTGGAGTGCTATCCAGTTCCAATCTTTTACTTACAATTTTCCCTAAATGATCTTTCTCATGAAAAGGTCCATCCGAAGCTTGTGTTTCCCCAATTTTTGACAAAATTAATTTATCTTCACTATCACTATGTGGCTTGGTTTTTTTCTTTTTTTTGACAATAAAAGAGTCATCAGACTCAGAATTTAAGGCACTATCAATAGCGTCTTTATATTTAGTTTCCCTTACATCTGCTGTAGCCTTGACTTCTTTGGCGATATTTGTGAACTCTTTCATAAAATTCATTAAATCTCTTTTTGATAGAACTAAAAAATTGCCAGTCTGGGAGGCTACTTGTGCAGTATAGCTTCTTAGCTTGTTATTTAAGACGTCAACTTCTCCAAAATATGAGCCTTGTGAATACGTTTTGAAAACGACGCCATTTTTCTTAAAATTAACTCTTCCTTTTACCAAAAAATAAATTTCTTCTGCATAGTCATCATCTTTAAACAAAATTTCTCCACTCTGCATATGCACATTTTTCAATTTTGGCACAATAAGTGATATAAATTGTGGGTCTTTATCTTGAAAAAATGCAATTTTTTCAACAATTCTTTTGTGCATGTGGATTGAAATTTCTCGTCGTAAAGATGCTGGAAGCTCTTTAAGCAGCGCATCTTTATCAAATCACGTATATACGTTTTCTTGGTGGTTATGGATAATATGTTTTCTTATTTTTACCCTAAGCTCTTCAGGAAGTTTTGTGAATTTCGCAAATTCAGCTAAAGCTGACAGTCTGTTTTTAAGGTTGGTTGACCTGATGTCTAAAGTGGCCATAATGGTTGATAAGTTACTAACTGTATATGAATAAAACCCAACCCCAATGCCCATAAGCACCAATGCAAAAATTCTTTCTCCAGATGTTAATGGGACTATATCCCCAAAACCTACAGTCGCAATGGTTTGAGCGACATAATAAATTGAGGTTAAATACAACTCTCCTTTAGAGTCGTCTAAAAAGCCATAGCGGTATACCCATGTATTGTAAGAAAAATCGTCTACTCTTGCTATATAATACCACAAGCAGCTAACTATATGTATAACAATCAGCATAATAAATATAAATTTTATCATTCTCAGCAGTCCTGTAGTCACTCGTAAGGTATTTATTAAAGTTGTGATAAATTCGCTATTTTTCGCCCATTTAAATACTTTAAAAAGACGGGATACACGGACAAGTCTATACATTCTTAATAGTCGTAAGACTCTGGCAAGTCTTTGGAAGCTGTAGTTTTTATTTCCTTCTGTGCTAAAATTATTCATAAGGTTAGGAAAAGGTATGCACGCAATAAGATCAATTAAAAATCACGTTGTTAAATACCGCTTGGCTATTAATTTTCTATTTGTTATTATTTTTCCTTCATCGTCTACATAGGCTGTATTAAAGTTAATGATAATATCAATAATAAATAGTCCATCAATAGTCAAATCTATAGATAATCACATATAATTGTCATCTAAATAACAAACCTCATAAGGCACTACAGTAGCTGTCCAAATCAATAAAAATGCTATCACAAGTGACCAATATTTTTTAAATGAAGAATTTGGTAAAAGAATCCATTTATGTACAATTTCTTCTTCATCTTCTTCAAAACTTTCTTTTCAAGCTATGGTGCTTGCATAATGATTCCTTGATCCTCCATATATTTGAATATCTCGCCAGACCTTAATTAGCCTTGCAACTGTTTTTCCTTTGCATTTTGCCCTGCGTCACAAGTAAGCAATTCTCTGTGGAGATGGGTCATGAGAAGGCTGGGTGACTGATTGTTTACCAGTTCTAAGGACCATGATTTCCTGTATGAGGTCTTCTTGGTTGTAGCTTTGGTCATTTGAAATATTCATAGAAGAATTAAGTGGAGTTTTCTCATTTACTATATCGATACGAGAACTGTGTAAAGCCATTTCTATACTAATATATAAGAAACTCATAAAAAATAAATAGGATAATATAAATTAAGAAAAATATTTTATGATCTATTTGCTTCTATTGCTGACAAATTAACTACATTGCTTGATGCAAATCTTTGTCGTCTATAAAACAGAATATAAGCTTTACTCGTCACAATTTCATTCTCTATATCTCCTGTGACCTCAAAAACTAGGTTATCGTCATAATAAAGCCATCGCTTCTCGTTTTCTGTATTTAAACAAAAACAAGTGTAATGTCCAGCTTCTACGCTTCCTGTATGATTAACAACGGCGTATAAATCATACATATAATTTTCTTTTGCTGTAGAAACAGTTACTCCTGCTTTATTTTCAGTAATTGACATTATGGAGGATAAATCAAGATAAGTAAGGGGGAAGGTCACTAAATTTGTAAGCTTTTTGAAACGTCGACCGGTAAAGCTGAAACGCTTGAGGTGGATAATTAAAATGTCTGGGACTCTTCAGATTTCAGTTTGGGACTGTTTTTTGTCGAAATTGCATTTTTCACATGTAGCTTCAAGAGTTTCGGTTTCTGTGAATTTGTCAAGGCATTGATAAATTGTTAAAGCAGTGACGTCTTCAATTTCTTTTGCAATTGTGAATTTATAAAGCTCAGGATTTCTCCAAAAAATGCAGATAAAAACCCCTCTTTGGTTCTGTTCAAGCCATATCAATTTTCCATTATTTTTCGGAAATTCACATCCGTGGCAATTTTCCTTTGAGCACAATGCACATTTCAAATCTTTTGTGAGCAAATAAATCGACAAATTTGAAGATTTTGGAGTAAAATACGTCCTTATTGTAACTTCTTTGCAGAGAGTTTCAATTTGGTCTCTTAAATCTCTCCATGTATACCAATTTCCAATAGATATTACTTGTGGAATTCCAAAAAAATCATAGGCGAGTATAGCTTTTCTGGAATGCAGCATTAGGAGGTGGATTATTTTATTATTATTTGTGGTGTGGCTTCTTAAAGGTGATAAAGATTCATCATATCTCGATAAGCTTGCAACACTAGGAGTTTCTGTATTTAATAAAATTTCTACATTCATACCTCGGATATCAGAGATTTGGCCTTCTATTCAGCCAAATTCTGCAGAATTTACGTCAACTTGTTGACCTCTGACTAGCTGCTGCCTTCATGTTGCAGGAGCTTCTCTTTGTAGAGTAAATCTGCCAGCATTTTCAGCTTGTTCTATATCTCAGACTACTTCAAAAGCATATAATTCAGAGTCTTCATTTCCGAAGCATTCTTGAATGGATTTTGGGAAAAATAATTCGTCAGAAAAACAATGATTTATGTGGGCAAATAAGAAATTTTGATGGGAAATTCCTGTAAATGTTTGTAATTTTTCAAAAAAATCTTGAATTTCGCTGGTTTTTTTGAGTTTTATAGAATATCTTACTATGGGGCTAGGTGATTTTGAAACTATTACGATTTTTAATGGGAGTTCAGATTGTTCATTTGGTAAAGGAATGCTTAGGTCCATAAACATTTCAAATAAAGTTGTTATATTTTCACATTTCTCACATTTTAATACATTTCGAGTTTGCCCTCCACAAAGGTCTGAGATAACTGAGCCTCTATATCCTTGCAACAATTCTCATTGTTCTTGGCTTACTTTTTTTTCTTCTTCAAGAGTTGGGCTATTTAATGAAAGAATATGAGACTGCTCAGCATTTTCAGTCCTTCTGTTTAAATCTTCATGCAAGCTGTCTAGTAAAATTCTTAAAAATTCATGACTATCATGCTGCTCATAGCCTTGAAATTCTGGGTAAATCTGAGAAAAAGTATTTAAAAAGGATATTGGACGATAAGAAGTTTCAGTACCGTTTAGAATTTCTTGGAGAATTAATTGAAGTTCAGCAGAAACCTTGCCTTTTGAGCCATTTGGGTTTTTAAGATTTATATGCTTTATATGAGCTTGTGAAGAGAAAAAATGATTAAGTAGCGGGGTGTATCTGATAGCTTGCAAAATAGAGTTCATAAAGCAAGTGTTTCCTATATTATTCAACCCTGTTGCACCTTTAATTGACTTGTTATCAACTTGGATTCTATTTGGTTTTCTAATTCTGCATTTTTCACAATGTGGGATTGATATAGATTTTTTCATCCACCCAGCGCCTATTATATACTCATCATTTTTTATTTCATTTAAAGTCCCAGACATCCAATACCCATGATCATAATACTCCACAGGGTCTCCTACTGAAAATTCATTGTCATCTTCTTCAAAAAGCGTTGAATTTCTGATATCACCCAGCTCAAGGATGCATTGACTTATAGAAGGAAGAGTAATATCTTCTATTCTCCACTGAGGGTTTAACAATTGTCTTGCTTCTCCATCAATGAGTATTAAACTCATATTATCTTCTATGAAATTTGCTTTAAAAGTGTCCAAAACATCCCTAATTGTTTTCTTTTTTGATATAGCAATATAATTTGGTTTTTTATTTATTGATAATCCAGCCTTTTTTACAGTAATTTTGAAAATTTGTGGATAAAGCTCAATTTCTAAATTTTCATAATTTGTTATAACTTCTCTGTTGAATTCAGGGCCACCGCCATATCAGCTTAGCAGCTCTTTTCAAGCAGGATTTGGAATTACTTTAAAATGTTCCCCTCTTAAATCGTCCAATAATTTCAGCTCGCAATTTGGGTCTTGTAAATCATAATTGTCAATTTCGATAGGCCTTGATCCTTGGACTACACTTTTAGACCTTATCATTCTTAAACTTGGGATTTTTTCTAATTCTTGCTCATTATGGTCCTCACAGGAAAAATTCACATACTTTTTTCAAGCATCAAGCCACCTGCTTGAAATTACATTCCAAATCTCCCCTTCTTTTAGCCCATTTTTTTCTGCTTCTGCAAATAGTGTTTTAATTACCTCCCTTTCACTTATAGGTGATGGGATAATTTCAAAAGGCTGCAATATTAAATGCAACTCTAAATTCTCAAGCGCCCAAGCCCTGAATTCTTGAAATACTAACAATTTTTTCTGATTTATATAATTTTCAAATAAATTTTCATTATTTTTACTAAAATCAATATCCTCTCTTAGAAAATTTTCACAATAATTTTGAAGCAATTTTATTTCTTCAGCATCTAATTTTTCTGTATTTTTTAAGTCAAAAGTTTTAAATAAAAACTTGCATTTTTCGTCTCTATGACCCACAAAATATTGTGACACAATTAAGCATAAGTTATATCAGGAGATGTAACCGGAAGAGTCAACATCAAAGATTTTAAATGATGATTTAATAATTTCTTCTGGGAGGTCTTTGAGGAGTGGTAGGAGTTTTTTGAAGCCTTTTAGGTCTATCCCGGAATCTGTTTGAGCTTCTTTAAATTTTGATTTTAGAAGTTCAAGCTGTGCTGATCCTAGTCGATCAAGCTTGGTGTTATATTCAATTATATTTGTCTTTTTCGGGACTACAGTTGCTTTTTCTCTTGTTTTCGATTTGCTTCCTATGCATGAGCCCATGAAATCTTTAGATAATAGATACTTAAAAATATTTTATATTTAAAATTTAGGCTAAATAAGATAAAATAATATGCTGAAACTTTTGATTTTGATAAATTTTTAGTTTATCTTATTGATTGTTTTCTTTTTTTTATATATAGTACAAAAATTATAAATCTTGACAAATTTTCTAATCCTCAATAAAATAGTGTTCCAAGCATAGTGCATTAGTATTTTATTTTTTTGAATTATTTGTAATTAAACGAAAATATTAGTTTACTCTTCCTAGCTATTTTATATAAATATCTTAGCAATTTTCACTTCAAAAATTATATGAAAAATATAATTTTAAATTGACTGAACTGTATTTCAAAAGCAATTGATCTATAAATCCTATAATTCTTACATATGTACCTTTATTCCAATTCTATTAAGCACTCAGCTTATCTATCTATTTAGCGAATTTTTACCATATGCCTTTTATTTGACATATTAATCAGTTTTAATTGATATAACTTCAAATATTGCATTCTGAAAAGAAATCTGTGAAGATTCAAAAATTTCGATTTCTCTTGATTTCCTGTTTCCTGCCATCGTTTTTTTATTATGCAAATAATTTCATACCCCATTCTTTGATCCTTGATTGATTATGACTCAATTTTCTTCAAAAAATTCAATCGTAAAGTGCTGTTTACTCATTTTTATGTCATCCGGAAATGCAAGAGAATTATTTTTTCCTCTTCCTATTAATATTTTAGTATTGTCGTCCCAACCTCACTTATGTAAAACCTGACGATTATTTGTTTTTGTACATCTAAGTTCTATTGATTCCTTATATTTTAAATTAAAATCAAATATTGTTGATCCGACCCGAAATCTGTCAAGATTTTCTATTACCTTTGTACCTTCAATTAATATCATAGCAGATGGTTTTATTGTCTCTGTTTCATTTATAAGCACCTGATTATTTTTAATATTAATTTGCAGCTGAGTTTCTCCATTAATAAAAATTGTCGATTCTTTTTTGTTATTCTGAATTTTTGGGTTTCCCTTTCTATTTAGGATGCCGCCCATTGTTTTTGGACAATTTTCTTTCAAGTATACCGTAATCTCTGAACCAGGAATCAATCAAGAGTACATAGGGGAGTTCTTGACTTTTAAAACTAAATATTTCTGCGAAAATATGTTTTGATGATGTACGATTTTTTCGATAGCTTTGCTGAATTTATTTATTTCTAAGGGTTCACTAATAATAGCAAGCCTTTTATATGCTCATATATATTTCTCTTCTAAATAGTCTTCAATATTTTCATTGCAGAGCATGATTTCTTTTGCAATGGATTGGACAAATTTTGCTTCAATTTCAGAATAAGCTTGGTCGGAAATTTTGACTCCTGTAAAAATTCTGGTGTCATTAGGCATCTCTAATTGTTCATTATTAAACATTTCTTCATTTGGACTCTCTTTTAATTCTTTCACATTATCAATGTAATTTGATTGATATTCAGAATTAGAGATTTTGCTTTTTTCTTGGATATAATGATAAATTTTCGCAGATAAGACATGTGAGCTCTCATCTTCTTCCATAAAAATTTAATAAACCCTCGAAAAGTCTAGGCCTTGGAAAAATTAGTTTATTTTGAAAATTCTCATGTTTATATTTTGTATACTTTTAAAACATCAGATACTAAGTCAGAAAGCAATATATTTACTATTATGCATTTATTTTCTTTTGAAAATAACAAAATTTTCAAGGTTAAGTAGCCTCTAATGTATCAAAGTAAAATATCAAAATAGAAAATTATAGAAGAAATTATCTTGCAAAAAATCATTTTCTAAAATAGAATCCTTCTATAATTTTTAAAATGGCAGCAATTTTAAATCAATTTTGATTTTAAATATGGTAAATTTAAGCACGATTTAGCAAAAAGCTCAAAACAAAAAATAGCTTTCTTTTTACTGCATATTTTCAAAATTGAAAAATTATTGCTTAATTTGAAAAAATTGATTTGATCTCATGCTTAAATAGCTTGTAAATTTAAGATGTTTGAGGAAATAATTTTTTAGAAAGTTCTGCCCTATTCATTTTAATCCTCATGGCTTCAATAGCAGCTCTTCAGTTTTGCATTGCATAAAAGCAACTTTTGCTTAGACAGATAAACACCTTTTAATATTAAAAACAGCAAAAAATTATAAGAGTTGCCCTTTTTTTGATGATTCTTTCTATACACAAGATAGCAATATAGCATATAGGATCATTGATATTGCAGCAGATAGGAATGCACTATTGATTTAAAGTATTTTTCCCTATTTTTATTAAAACTTGCATATTAGAATTAGGATTTATTTTATTTCGAAGATGACTCTAATTCTTCCTATTTACGAGAATTGCAGCTTTATTAATCTGTTCACTTTACTTTTCCATTGATTTCGCCCTTGGCAAGCTTCTTTAATTTCTTCTAAATAGTTATCGAATGTTTCTATGCACTTCATGAATTCTTTTGCAAAATTGGGTAAACTCCACTTGAAATTAAGAGGAGGAATCAAAAATGGTGACTCGGTTCAAATCCTGGAATAGCTATTTCTGATGGCTCATTTTTAAACCAGTCTTTATAGGCATTATTCACATTATTTTCTATTGTCAACTGCATTTGACTTATAGGAATAATTTAATTGTTTGCTCATTTCTTGAATCTCATGATAATTTTTACAAGCAATACAAAGTTTCTTCTTCTCCCATAACAATTGGAAAAAGCATACTTTTTCAAATTTGCCGTATAGTGGATTCGAAAGAGTAAAGTTCATAATAATTAGGATTAAATAATTTTATTCCATCTACAATTATTACCAATTTATTCTAAAATTTTTATAATATGGGGCAGGTAAGATTTCAAGATATAATTAAATTAAATATTTAAATTCAGTCTAAACTTCATTTACTAGTCATAGAAGATACAAATTTATTTAATTTAGGATATAAGCTCTCATTAGTTAATGAGCATGATATTTTGTTAAATACATCGAAAATTTAAGAAGGCAATTTATTGAAAAAGTAATAATAAAATAGCCTTGAATTTCTATAGCAAACTATTTTTTGATTTAATTCATTTTTATGGTAAGCTCATATATAGCTTTTCATTTAGCTTTAGTACATATGGCATTAAAATCTATTATTGTTGGCTATTAGTTTTGATAATTAATTAAGCACTAAAAAAGCACATTTCCCTTTTGTCTTGCACCAATTCTTGAAAATTATTTATTTATAAAGTATATGGAAAAGTTTAGTCTTTTTAGAGTTCTGGTTTATGTTTCTTAGGCAGCAAGTTATCCACTGCAGACTTTTTTCCTCGGAAAAAATGAGGGGTAAAAAAGTTTCCAATCTTTTGACGGTGTAAAAGCGAGGAGAAAAAAGATCAGAGAACTTTTTCTTGGCACCCTCTTTTGTACATCTGAGCTCTATTGATTGCTCAAATTTTAATTCGAAATCAAATATTGTTGTTCCGACCCTAAATCTGTCATAACTTTCTAGCACTTTTTTGCCCTCAATTAATACTAGAGCAGTTGGTTTTATTGTTTCTGATTCTTTTATATACACTTTATTATCTCTCAAATTAATACTGAGACGAGTTTCCCCAGTAATATAAATTGTTGTGTTTTTCTTCTTATTTATATAACTGCCTAGCGTTTTTGGCAAATTGCTGTTCAAATATAAGGAAATTTCTGATGAAGGAATCAGTGAAGAGATCGAAGGAACATTTTTGACATTTAAAGTCAAACATTTCTGGAATTCTTTGCTCCGAGGTTGTATGGATTTTTCTATAGATCTCTTCAGTTTATTTATTTCTGAGGATTCACTAATAGAAACAAGTCTTTTATTTGCTCATATGTAATTTTCTTCTAAAAAGTCTTCTAAATTTTCTTTGAGGCTCATGAATTCTTTTATAAATAATTGGGCAATTTTTGTTTCAAACTCAAGAGAAGCTAGACTTGGAGCAGCGACTTCAGTATCAATTATCGGATGATTAGGCATCTCTGATTCCTCATTTTTAAAGCTCTCTTTATTTGTATATTGTTTACATTCTTTGCTATTACCAATGTAATTTAATTGAGACGTGGACGTTGGGATTGAATCTGTTTGGGCTTCTTTAAATTTGATTTTAGAAGTTCAAGCTGTGCTTATCCTAGTCGATCAAGCTTGGTGTTATATTCAATTATGTTAGCCTTTTTCGGGGCTACAATTGATTTTTCTCTTGTTTTTGATTTGCTTCCTATGCATGAGCCCATGAAATCTTTAGATAATAGATACTTAAAAATATTTTATATTTAAAATTTGGGTTAAATAAGATAAAATAATATGCTGAAACTTTTGATTTTGATAAATTGTTTTGTTTATCTTATTGAGCAGAGCTTCATGATTTTCTTTGCTTTATATACAAAAATTATAAATTTTGACTCCTCGATAGTATAAAAGTGCTCTATATCTTTGAATTAATTTTAATTAGACGAAAATATTATTTTAATCTTCCTAGCTATTTTATACAAGTGTCTTGGTAATTTATCACTTCATTAAATTATATAAAAAATAATTTTAAATATATTGAATCGTTTGCCTAACAAACTTTTAAAAAAATTTCATGTATAACATTGAGAAAGACTCAGAACATATCGCTCTCTGCTCTTGATGCGCAAAAAATATCCAAGGAGCTCGCAGCTTCAAAAGCAATTGGTCTATAAATCCTAAAAATAATATTCGATTTATCTATCCCTTAAGCGAATTTTCACTTTTTCCTTACCAAATGCCTTTTTGTATATTATTTGACGTCTTAATCAATTTTAAATGATTTAACTTCAAATAAGGCTCCCTGAAAATAAAATTGCGACGATTCAAAAAGTTGGACTTCCATTGATTCTTTCTTTCCAGCCATCGTTCTTTTATTATGCAAATAATTCCACACCCCATTCTTTGATCCTTTATTTATAATCACTCAATTTCCTTCGAAAAATTCAATCGTAAAGTGCGATTTGCTCATTTTTATGTCTTCTGGAAATGCTATTGAATTATTTTTTCCTCTTCCTATTAATAGTGCAGTGTGATCGTCTCAATCTCACTTATGCAAAATCTGACGACCATTTTCTTTTGTGCATCTGAGCTCTATTGATTGCTCGAATTTTAAATCAAAAATTAATATTGTTGTTCCAACCCGAAATCTGTCATAGCTTTCTAGCACTTTTATGCCCTCAATTAATACTAGAGCAGTTGGCTTTATTGTTTCTGATTCTTTTATATACACTTCATTATCTCTCAAATTAATGCTGAGACGAGTTTCCCCTTTAATATAAATTGTTGTGTTTTTCTTCTTATTTATATAACTGCCTAGCGTTTTTGGCAAATTGCTGTTCAAATATAAGGAAATTTCTGATGAAGGAATCAGTGAAGAGATCGAAGGAACATTTTTGACATTTAAAGTCAAACATTTCTGGAATTCTTTGCTCCGAGGTTGTATAGATTTTTCTATAGATCTCTTCAGTTTATTTATTTCTGGGCCTTGACTAATAGAAACAAGTCTTTTATTTGCATATATGTAATTTTCTTCTAAAAAGTCTTCTAAATTTTCTTTGAGACTCATGAATTCTTTTATAAATAATTGGGCAAATTTTGTTTCAAATTCAAGAGAAGCTAGACTTGGAGCAGCGACTTCAGTATCAATTATCGGATGATTAGGCATCTCTGATTCCTCATTTTTAAAGCTCTCTTTATTTGTATATTGTTTACATTCTTTGCTATTATCAATGCAATCTAATTGAGAAGTATTTGTTGGGATTTCTGTCTTTTTTTGGGCGTTTTGGTAAATTTCAGTGCACAGACTATATAAAGTCTCATCTTCATTCATATAAAAATTTATAAAGCTTTGCATTCCTCTGGTACAGACTAAACCTTCTATAATTCATTATATGTAATTTTTGAAAAAATAATGGTTAGATACCCCCGGGGTAATGATCTTTTACGTTTTTTGATTCTGAATATAAATCAGAAAGCTATATATTCATGATAATTTATTTAATACCTACTTGAAATGGCCAATTTAATGTTTAAATACTCATTCAGCCTATAATTTGCTTAAATTAGGATTATGATTTAAAAAAAATTGTAGATTAATTAGGATTTATACCATTTAATCGGATTCTTTCTATAATTTTGAATAAAATGGCCAAAAGATATTTTATGCTGAGATTAAAATCAATTTTTTGTTTAGTTAAATCAAAGCTTTAATACTTAAGAAGAAAGCAAATAAAAGATATATTTCTTTAAAGATTATTAGCTTATTATTAAGCTATTATTAAATTTGAAGGAAAAAATCACAGTAATATTGATAGAAGCAGTTCATTTATAAATTAAACTAATTATTTTGGTTTTCTTTAAGAGAATAGCAGTATAAAAAGCTTTTTAATCTTTTAATCTACTGTTTATGATTGCATTACACTGCTTAGATTCAACTTCTTTTTCATTTTATGTTTGTAAATTTCATGTTTGTAAAATGAGATTAAAATATTCGGGATTTTATTTTTAGTTACTAATAATTAGTTTATAACTAAAGAATTGTATTTTCTTTTGGTTTCATCACTTCTTGCTGTATTTTTTGTTCTAAATGTGCAATAAAATAATATATTAATTAATTTCCGTAGACAGCAACCTTTTCCTCTTTATTCAAAATCATTAATATATAAGTATTGAAGTCTTTAGCAAAGCTTGAATGTTACGAAAGTGCTGATTTATACTTTAATTAGGGAAAATTTATAAAAATATTCTTTAAATATTTTTCGAATATATTAAGAGCTCTGATGCTGCTGGATTATGTATTTGATTTTAGTTTAAATGAAAATAAGGGATCATCTGTATACTAAATAGAGATTAGCAATTCAATATAAAGGGTTGCTGATATTTCGCATAAGTCTATAAGCTGCAATAACGAATTCGACATAAAATTTTTGGATTTTAATACTAAATTATTTTGGTTTGTAAAAGTCGTTCGTAGTTTCAGCAATCTATATTAAGATGATTTATTGCCTTAGATTGAATTTATTTCTGGATTTTTAAGCTTTAAATTATTAACAAAGTAAACAAAAATTTTCCTTTACCTAAAAATTAATGTCAAAATCTAAGGTAAAAATAAATGAAAAAGATAGTGCTTTTATGCCTTATTTTTACTATTGCAAATGCAAAATCCTGCAAAAATGACAGCGACTGCGACGATTACTACAATTGCGAGTCAGGATCTTGCGAACATAAAGAGCTTTTTCCAATGAAAAGTTTAGAAATCATCGGTACAATTTTAATTGTAATAGTTAGCGCACTATCTAACTCATCAGGCATTGGAGGAGGAGGACTGAATGTCTTAATCTGCATTTTATTCTTTAAATTTGAAGCTACACACTCAGTTCCGCTATCGCAAGTCATAATATTAGGCGGAAGCCTTACAACGATTATGATACAGATACCATCAAGACATCCTGCAAGAGATAGACCATTGATTGATTATGATTTAATAGCTTTTGTAATTTCCCCAATGCTTCTAGGTGCTAGTATTGGAGTTATTTTAAATAAAAGCTTCCCTTCATGACTAATTCTTGCTCTGTTAACTTTGCTATTAGGATTTATGCTTTATAATTCTATTAGAAAGTATATTACACTCAGCAAAAAGGAAGCTGAGCAGAGGAATAAAGGAAAAAATATTCAAAAAACAAATTTAATAGAAAATGCAGAGCAATCAAAAACTGAAAATTTAATAATAAATTGCGAAATAGAAACTGGAGAAACAGAGAAGACTTTGCCTGATGAAGATGATAAAAAAGAAAAAATTAATAGGGTTGATGATGTGTATAGAGAAGAAAGTAGGATTTTACCAGTTCAACAGTTCTGTGTGATTTTATTGATTTTAGGCTTTGCAATTTTAGGGTCGTTAATGAAAGGTGGAAAAGATTTAGACTCAATACTTGGTTTTTCACAGTGCAGTTCTTCATATTGGATTTTTTTAGCATTTTTTTTTATTTTTCTTCTAATTTTATGTTTTTTAGCTGAATTATTGGCTATACATAAAGTCAAAAGAAAAATCGATCAGGGTTATATTTTTGATGACCATGACATAAAATGGAATATCAAAAATTCTAGCTTATTATCTGCTTTTACAATATTAGCAGGAATAACTGCTAGCTTATTAGGGCTAGGTGGAGGATTAGTTATGAATCCTATTATGCTAAATATAGGCTACAGGCCAGAGGTATCAACTGCATCCTCTTCATTTTTAGTCCTCATGGCTTCAATTATAGCAGTTCTTCAATTTTGTCTTGCTGGAGAAGTAATTTTTGCTTATGGGCTATGACTATTTTTTACCTCGGTGGTAGGATCAGTTCTCGGAACATTTTTTATATTGAAAACAGCAAAAAGGTATAAAAGAGTATCACTTGTAGTACTAATTTTGGCCGTTATTCTTTTCATGTGTATAATAGCGATTCCAACGTATGGAATTATTGATATGGCGACTGGCGGCATCACACAATATGGATTTTCGGGTTTTTGTTAATCAATATTTAATATCTTAAGTATTGAATTAAATATTTATTTTATTTCGAATATGGCTCTCGCTCTTCATTTCTGTCAGATTCACTGCTTTTATTAATCTGGTCAATTTGCTTGCCCGGGGTCTGTGGTCTTGACGATCTTCTTGAGCTCGCTTGGAAGCTATTATTAGACTTTGTCATGTCAGGCTTAAAGCTAATTCCTGCATCTTTCATGAACTTTTCTTTCAGGACTACTTTTTTTTCCTGAATTTCTTTAAAATTCTGATATAAATTCTCATATCTTGGGACTTCGTCACTTTCTCCTCTAGGGACACTTCCATGCCTTGCTTTTTCGAACTCTTTTTCTTGCTCTTCCCTTTGTTTTTTTAATTTTTCTTCTCTTTTTTCTTTTTCACTATAAAGACGCTCATGCACAGGGGTTGCTGAAGATTCTCGTTTAGGGGTCATTAATTTAGGGGTAAAAGGGTGGTCTTTTTCTTCTTCGATTTTCTTTTCAAGCTCTTTTTTACGTAGTTCTTTTTGGTGGTCTTGATAAGAGTTGTAGAGTTTTATATAGATTGGTGAATCATCATCTGATTTTCTTGACATAACGGAGACTGAAGGTTTGAATGTGCAATTTTCAAGCTCTTTATCTTTTTCTATAATTTCTTTAGTCCTTTGTTTTTGCCTCTGCACTTCAGCATCTTTATACAATTTTTCAAACGAGTGCTCTGAATTTGACGATCTTCTAGAATTTACCCTCGGTTTAAAAGTGCATTCGCTCAGCTCTTTTTCTTCCCTTTTAAGTTTATAAAAGTCTTCTTTCAGCTTTTTATCAGACATCTGCAGCCTTTCAAATACAGAAATGTTAGGCTGGGTGTTGCTATAAATATCAGGTTTAAATGTGCATTCAATTAAGTCTTTGTCTTTGAATTGCTCTTGGACTTTTTCTAAGACTTCTCTTTTTTTGGCTGCTTCTTCATAGAGACGGGTAAATAATTCGCTCTTTTCTTTGTCTTTGTCTGAAATTATGTTGAGGTCAAGAGAGCCTGTGGTAGGAAATTCTTTGAAAACTGACGAGGAAACTTGTTTGGAGGAGCTTTCAAGAAGGCTCATTGCAGCTTTTTTCTGAAAATAGCTTTGGTGAACCTCAGGTTCGGAGTTTCTGGGTTTTCTTTGATTTTGTTGTAAATTTTTATTTTCTTTTAACAATCTTACTATGTATTCCTTCATCTTCTTAAATTGCTGTTCTAATTCAAAATTCTGTGAAATTTTCTTTCAAATCCCAAATGAAGTATTACATTCTCTAACAGAAATCCGCCTTTTCATGAAAACAATTTTCCTTGCAGCGCATTCTTTTTGGTTTTGGATTCAGCCGTTATATATATTTTCTGCGATATCTAGGTAAGATTTACCATTTAGATCGGAATTGAAGATATCTTGGAGATGTGAAGTTAAGCTTATGATATGGCTGTTTGGGTTTGAGGGGTCTTCATAGATTTTAGGAAAGTCAGAGTAGTTAAGGAGTCCCTGAATGGAAATTACTGATTTGAATAAGTAGTTTCTGAAATCATAACTTGGCATTCCTTTACTCATTTGCTATTTTTTTATGATATTTTATACTGATGGATAGAAAAACAATAACAAAAGACACAACAAATGAAAGTGAAGACTGAAGAACTATCAACATTACTTTAAACTCCCCAATAACCTCCTCAGTTTACCCCTCCAACAAAATTCGGTCTTCACGTTACAATATTTGAACGTTTTTGCCTTTAAATTTATTTGACCAGTTTATGAGATCTTCCAATATTTGGTTTCTCTATATCTCTCTGCTAGAAGTCCTCGTACTTTCAGACGATTCTGTATATGCATACTCTACAATAATTCCTCTCGTAATTCTACTCGTTTTTACAGGCATAAAAGATGCATTCTGTAACTACCAAAAAAGTTATTGTGACAGAAAAATCAATAACGAAATGTTTTTAGTCTGAAATGGGATTTCTTTCATGCAAAAAAAAGCTGAAGAAATTTTTGTAGGGGAGGTCGTTTTACTGCAAAATAAAGAAAAAGCGCCAGCGGATTTGGTGCTGCTGTGCTCAGGGTCACCAAATTTTAGCTGTTATTTGGATACGTCAGGGATTATTGGAGAAAAAGATTTAAAAATAAAAAAGTCAATTAGGGAAGTACAGAATCTGATAAATATCGCCGATGTAAACGAAGCATCTGCATATTTAAAACGAATTGGTGGCTTTGTAAAAGTCCAGCCTCCTAATACAGATTTCAGCTCCTTTGCAGGAAAATTCATCTTAGGTAATTCCCCAAAAGCGACCACACTAAATATAGATAATTTTATCTACCGGGAATCCAAAATATGTAACACCCCATGAATTTTTGGACTAGTAATTTATACAGGAAGTGAAACTAAAATCTGAAAAACTGAGACTTACCGTATAAGAAAATCGTCAAGCATCGAAAAATGGTTCAACCGTTTCGTCATCTTTTTGGTGGCTTTTATCTTATTATTATCGCTATTTGAAGCTTTTATGGCCCGCTTTTATATTGATTATGAGTATAAATCCCCTTTTTATGTGACTTATTTTAGGTTTAATTCTATTTTTAGTGAGCTTATTCCTTTGCCATTGTTTTTTATTACAGATATAGTGAAGATGGCAAGGTATCTTAGAATAAATTTGAGAAAACAAGGAGTCAATTTTAAGACAGAGGATGCCTGTGAAAATTTAGGACAAATCGAATATTTATTAACTGATAAAACAGGCACCTTAACCAGCGACAATTTAAATATAAAATTATGCCTAATCGGAGAAAACGAATATTGAGAAGAATCAGGCTCAGTAGACGAGCTTAGAAGAACCAGTAACCCAGAGCAAGGATTCACAAATGGCACTGACCGAATGTTTATAAATGTAGAAGAAGGCGAAGACTTAATGGGAACCCCAAACTCGCTTTTAAGAAAAAGCTTTGTAGACCTCAAAGCTGACTTTTTAGCCAACATAAGCAGTGAAATGATGCATTATTTCACCTGTCTTGTTCTCTGCAACATCGCCATCCCACTCGAAAACGGGGAATATTTGACCACAGCAGTCGAAGACAAAGCTTTATTAGAGCTCTCAGGGACAATTGGGGTAAAATTAAAAGATAGGGACGCCAATAAATGTGAAATCAGTCTTAATAATGATAGAAAAGATTTTATGATATGAGGACTTAGAGATGCAACTCCTGAAAGTAAGCGGACAAGGATCATTGTGCAGAATATTCTGTCTGATGAAGCTTTTATATATGTAAAAGGGTCTCTTGATACTATGCTAAATATACTAAAAGACCCAAATGGGTGTCTTTTTACCTTGGAAAATGTACTTAAAGAGTCCTCAACCTCAGGGCTACAGTTTATTGTGGTAGCGTATAAGCCCTTGAAACAAAGAGATCTTCAGGAATTTAAATCAGCTTATAGGAACGCAAAACAGTGCCCTGTGAATACTGACAGAAGAATTGAGTCAGTTTTTGAAGAATGTGAGCTTGGGATGCAATATTTAGGCTGTATAGGGATACAAGAAGAAATTACTGAAGAAACCAAGGAGACAGTAGAAATTTTGAAAAATGCTGGGATTAAAATATGGATTTTGAGTGGGGATTCTGAAGATAGGACCATTTCGGCAGGGATTGGGTCTTCAGCGATACAGGAAAACTGGAATATTATTAAGCTTTCAAAAGTGAATAGCCCAAGTGACTGTTTATCACTTCTAGAAGATACATTGAAAAATACGATTTTTAAAGATAATAGTGTAATAAACTCACCTCCAAAAGATCCTCATGAGGTTAATGGAATGTCACCGATTTTTCCTATTGTGAGTGTCCCGCTGTTTGAAAGTGATAACTCTTTTTCAGAAAATAATGACAGCCAAAGACTTATTCACTATGAGTCAGTAAAAGAAAGATCGTACCCTTTAATTTCTAAAAAAATGAATAAGCCTTCAAATATTGACGTATCTTTAAGAAAAGATACAATAAATCCTTTAATATCCAAGCTTACAAGCTTCAGTCACATCGTCAATTATATTGATCTCAACCGCTCAATTAACCAGTCAAATTTGAATTTTGTATTGTCAATTGATAATAAAATTCTTGAAATCTGCATTGAGCATTCAAATTGTAGAAAATTACTAGTTGTTTTGCTTTTTACTGCACAAAGTGTATGCTTTCATTCATTGCTGCCAGGTGACAAAATGAAGGTCGCGAAGATTTTAAAGCAATATTTTTCATTTAAGCCTATATTTTTAGCTGTAGGAGATAGTGGGAGTGATGTAGGGATGATTAAAGAAGCACATATAGGAGTAGGAATTATAGGAAGCGAAGGCACGCAGGCAGCAAGCTCAAGTGAAATCGTCATTAGCAAGTTTTCTGACCTAACTGAGCTGATTTTATGTGAAGGGCATTGGTCATATTCCAATGTTTCCAAAATTATTCTACTTTTGTTTTATAAAAGTGTGCTGATAATCAGTTTGGTTTTCTTTTTTACACCTGTGGATTATTATTCTGGAAACTTGATAAGCTCCCTCAATTTAGAGATATATATAATGGTTATCAACATTGTTAATATAATAGGAATCGGGGTTTTCGACCAAAGACTAAATGCTAATGAAATTTCTGAGTTTCCAGAAATGCATTTATTAGGGGTATATAGCACTTATTTTAGCAATTACAGCATTATGAATTATACTTTTCAAGGTCTTTTACATGCTGGGATTATATCAATTTTTCTAAATTATGGATTTTTTGATATCATGAATGATGGAGGGTATACTGAAAATCATTTGCTTATGGAAAATGTAGCTTTTATAGTGGCTTCTATAATAGTTCAAGGAGTAACTATCTTAGAAACAAGCAGTCACAGCTATTATACAGTAGCTACCCAGATTATTTCCTTCATTATTTTTTTGATCTATATTATTATCAATTCTTATACTGATACTGAATATTATGGGTTTTTAAGAATGATTTTTTCTTCAGGAAGGCTTGTAATTTATCTTTTTCTTGCAGTTTTGCTATGTCTATTAATTTCATATGCCATGAATGTATATTTATGGCTTTTCTCTCCTACCATGATCAATTTTATTAATGCTATCAAAGTCAGGCTAGTTAATTTTGAAATTATTTCAAGAATAAACCAATTCGACTGCAAGCTTGAGAGTGTGTATCAGGACAAGAAAAAATCAAAATTAGAAACAAATATTGAGTCTTTTGATATAAACCCCTTCACTCTTAATTTTAAGTCGTCTTCTAAACAAACTGAATATAATGAAGGAAAATATTTATCAAGGCTAAAACATTACCGAATATTAGTAGTAATGTGCTTATTAATATTTGTTTTAGCTGTTATAAGTGGCTTTTCAAAATCTATAGGAATTGTAGTTATATTTATGACATTAAATATCTTATTTTTGGCTATTTCTTGGACGAATTTTTTCTTAAAAAATATAAGGATTTTTGTTACATCATATTATGTTGCTGTGCAAGTTATTGTGCTGGTCGCAATCGCTATAACAAGATTTAACTTATTGGTTCTAACATCTTTATATCCTTTGGTATATGCTTTGGCCTTTAATGTAGAATGGCCAGTGCAAATTGGATGCAATATTATAAGTACTATTATAATTCTTTCCAAATCAGCTGTTGTTTATAATAGGTGATTTGATAATACTGATCTTGCAGTAGTCTCTATACAATATTTCATCTTATGGATATCGATAGAAATAACTGCTATAATTGTGGCTTATAGCTTAGAAAATGCAAGCTTAAAAGAATTTATTTTGATAAGAACAGTACGTACTGAAATGATCAAGGCTAAAGATGTCCTAGAGCTGCTGCTCCCTAAATTTGTGGTAAAAAGGGTTAAAGAAGGTATCAGATATATTTCTGATGATCAAGGTATTGTAAGTGTCCTGTTCTGTAACATCTGCGATTTTGATCAAATAATTAATGACTACACCCCTCAGGAAATAACTAATTTACTAGACGAAGTCTATGGAAAGCTTGACCAACTATGCGAACTTGTAGGTGTAACTAAGATCGAAACAGTCGGGAAAACCTATATGGCATGTGCAGGGCTTAAAGACAGCGAAACTGAACTGGATTATTCCTTAAGATCAGTTTCCCACACACGAAGAGTCATAGAAATGGGCATAGAAATCATCAATTACACACAAAAAATCATGCTAAGAAGCGGTGACCCTATTCATGTACAAATTGGGATAAATAGTGGACCAGTGACTGCAGGTGTTGTAGGAGCCCATAAGCCCCAGTTTTCGCTTGTAGGCGATACTGTAAATACTGCAAGCAGGATGGCGTCGACTTTGAAGAATAAGGATGCCATTCAGATTTCTATGTCTACTTATGAGCTATTGTCTAATAGAAAAGGACTGTCTTTTATACCACAAAATGTATATGCTAAAGGAAAAGGGAATATTGATACATTTTTAGTAAAAGCTGATACCAGCCCTGAATCTCTTCTTCCAGACGCAGCCCCAAAGCGAGACTCCTTTAGAACCACAAATAGTTTAATGCCCACAATTAGTATGCACGTTTCAAGCTTTTGTGACCCTGATATCGTTGAGTTGTCTCCTTCAGAACGACGAAGATTAAGCAGCGGAAGAAATTCAGACGCAGGTGCTGAAGAAAGAGACAGGTTGTTTGAAAAGAAAGAAACTGAGCTTATTGATAAAATGAAAATAATTTCGTTCAAACAGACTAATCAAGAGAAAATATTTAGAAAAGCAATAATGGAGGATAATTATATAAACTTGAGAATAGGCCTGCTATGGGGAATTATCGCTGGGATTTTATCTTTTATTATCCAAATTATATGGGTCTCTACGAATACCTGGAACACTCTTTTTTTCCTGATATTTTTCCCGATAGAGTCAATAGGATTTTTGATATTTTTGATTTTTCTTAAAAGGTACCATACAAAACAATGGTACACTTTTACCCTGCAGGTTTGCTTTATGCTTTGCTTAGCAATTTTGATTATAGTCAGTGTATATGTAGACTCAAATTTGCATAGCTTAATAAGTATTTGCTCATTATATCATATAATGCTGCTTACCCATGTATCATCGCTTCTATATGTGCCAACTGTGATTTTTTCAGCAATAATAATCCTGGGCTGGCTGGTTTCAGAAGAATTTGTAGATGTCACCGATGTCTTTTTAGATGAAACTATTTTTATGATTTTTTTTACTATTGTCTGCTTAATTGCTCTGTATTTCAGAATCAAAAGACTATGGACGTACAGCAGTCTCCGCACAAATTCCCAGAATGAGCTAAATACTATAGAAGAGCTTGTCAATAAAATGATGCCGCCTCATGCTTATGCGAATTTAAAAGATAAACAGTCAGTGACTGATAGGTTTTCACAAGTGACTATTTTATATGCAGATATTGTTGGGTTTACGGCGTGGTCGAGTGATAAAGCCCCTGAAGAAATCCTTGGGATGCTTTATGAGCTGTTTTCTAGGTTTGATAATTTGTGTGTAGCTCATAATGTCTATAAAGTCCATACCATAGGAGACTGTTATGTAGCAATGGGAAACTCTGGAAACGAAGTCAGAGATCCAGGCCAAGAATGTGTGAATATGGTAGAATTCGCCCAATCAATGATAAAAGTGATACAAGAAGTAAACGAAATTAACGGAATCCAACTGAATATGAGGATTGGGATGCATACAGGCGACGTTATAGGTGGTATTATTGGTGGCTATATCGTCAGATATGATATTTATGGCGCTGGAGTATTAGTAGCTAATCTTATGGAAAGTAATGGCATCCCAGGGAAAATTGCAGTTAGTGAGGTAACCCAAATGCTCCTTAAAAGGTTCAGGCCATCAAAGTATCAATATGAGCACCTTGGAGAAGTAAATGTGCCTATCCTCTCGAGAAGTTTTAATATTTATGCAATTAGTGATTCTATATAACCAACTGATAATCTTTTTTTAATAAATTTGTAAGTTTCACTATGGCACACTATCTACTTAATAACAAAGTTAATGAATAAAATCCCTACGCAAAAAAAACAGGATCCTGATACCGAAGATTGGCGCTTAATTGATCTTCACTTAAAATCCCAAATAACTTCTTCAATCTACAAGTCCAATAAAGTCACATCAGCACGATATACATTCTTTACTTTTCTGCCTCTTAACTTATTTGATCAATTTATGAGACCATCGAATATATGGTTCTTATACGTTTCTATACTAGAACTTTCAGTTCTTTCAGATCAAGAAAGATGATATTATGGGACGTCGATACCTCTCCTTATCCTTTTAGTCCTAACAGCTATAAAAGATGCTATAAGCGATTATCAACGAAGTAAAGGAGATGGCAAGACGAATAATGAGCAACATTTAGTTTGAAATGGAAACTCATTCAGCCCGACAAAGAGCGAAGATATTCTAGTTGGGCAAGTTGTGTTATTACAAAACAAGGAAAAAGCACCTGCAGATTTAATTTTGCTTTGCTCAGGGTCTCCAAATTTTTATTGCTATTTGGACACTTCAGGAATTTTAGGCGAGCGAGATTTAAAAATTAAATCAGCTGTAAGAGAATTACAGACATTAATTGACGTATCTGACGTAAATGAAGCCTCAGCATATTTAAAGCTCATAAATGGCCAAATCAAAGTCCAAGCTCCAAATAAAAATTTTTCCTCTTTTTCAGGAAAACTTATATTGGAAAATTCCCCAAAAGCTTCTAATATAACTATTGATAATTTCATATTCAGAGGAGCCAAAATTTGTAATACTCCATGGATTTTTGGGTTAGTTGTCTATACAGGAAGTGAAGGAAAAACTTGGAAAATGAAAAAAAGCTATATCAGAAAGTCCTCAGTAATTGAAAAACAAGTAAATAAAATTGTGATAATTCTTATCGGAATAATTTTGATTTTGTCTCTTTTTGAAGCTCTGATGGCGACTTATAAGTCTGATTTTGATTATGAGAATCATGGATATTATATTTTCTTTAAATTTAACTCAATTTTCAGCCAACTAGTTCCTTTACCATTATTCGTAATTATTGATTTTGTAAGATGAACTAGAGAATGAAGAATCAATAGAGAAAAAGGCGGAATCCAGTTCAAAACATGTGATATTCATGAGAATTTAGGCCAAATCGAATACTTATTAACTGATAAAACAGGAACTTTAACTCAAGATAACCTAACAGTACAGCTTTGCATTGTTGGAGATAATGACTATTGAGAAGGCACAGGCTCAGCAGATGAGCTTAGAAGAGTTGGAAGAGTTGAAACTCGAATCAACAACTATCAATCTGACCGCCCATTTATAGAAAATGAATCTTTTGCTAGTGCCACTCACACTTCATTCCAGCGCAAAAGTATTGTCGACCTAAAAGCTGACTTTCTTGCAAACCAAACTGATGAAATGACCCATTATTTCACCTGTTTTGCATTATGTAACATGGCATTCCCCTTAGAATACGGAGATTACCTCACAACAGTCGCTGAGGACAAAATTTTATTAGAAATGTCCAAAATCGTAGGAATCACCCTAACCTTCAGAGATTCTTATAAATGTAAAATAAATATCCTCGACCAAACCAAAGAATATTTAATATGAGGCCTTCAAGACGCATCCCGAGAAAACAAAAGGACCCGAATTGTCGTACAAAATTCGCGTTCTGACGAAGTTTTAGTTTATGTAAAAGGTTCATTAGACGCCATGCTAGAAATTTTAAAAGATCCTCAAGACAAGCTGTCATTTTTAGAAAATATTCTTAAAGAGCAGTCTACAAGTAGTTTACAGTTTATAGTAGCTGGATATAGAGTGCTTAGACATAGAGAAGCCCAAGAGTTTAAGCTTGGCTTAAGAAATGCCAAGCAATGCCCTGTGAACTCAGAGAAAAGAATTGAATCAGTTTTTGAAGAAATTGAAATTGGGGTAAACTACCTTGGCTGTGTCGGAATCCAAGAAGAAATTCGAGAAGACACCAAAAATACAGTAAAAATTTTGAGAAATGCTGGCATAAAGCTGTGAATTTTAAGTGGGGATTCTGAAGAAAGCACGATAAGTGCAGGAATTGGGTCGTCAGCTATACAAGAACACTATGAAATTATTAGGCTTTGCCACCCAGCGTCAGAGGTAGAGTGTTATACGATGCTGCATGAAGCATTGAATACTACGTTATTTAAAGATAATAGTTTGAAGAAAAATAGCAGCAAAGATGTGCTTAAAGAGTCAGGGCAGCTGAGGACACCACCTGAGTCACCTATGCACAGTGCACAGGATTATGAGTATGAGTATGAATCGTCTATGACTGATAAAGATAATGTACACTTAAAACATTTGGAAAGTGCAAAGGAGCCTTCTTTGCCAACACTAAACCAAAGGGCACATAGACTGAGTAATGAGCTATCGCTTAAAAGAGGATCAATAAACCCGCTGATATCGAAATTAACTAGCTTTTCAAACGCTCCTGCTATTGATATGAATAGACCTTTTTCTGTAGGAGATTTGAGCTTTGTGCTGTCAGTTGATAAAAAAACCTTAGATTTTTGCCTTGAAAATCCTAGCTGCAGAAAATTATTAGTAACTCTTTTATTTACATCACAGTCCGCATGCTTCCATTCACTACTCCCTGATGATAAAACCAAAGTGGCGAAGCTGCTGAAGCAAAATTTTTCGTTTAAGCCGGCGTTTTTAGCAATTGGGGATAGTGAAAGTGATGTAGGAATGATCCAAGAAGCACATGTAGGTATTGGAATAATGGGAAATGAAGGAGTCCAAGCCGCTAATGCAAGTGATATTGTAATAAAACAGTTTTCAGACTTGACACGGCTGATTTTATGTGAAGGGCATTGGTCTTACTCAAATATTTCCAAAATTATCTTGATTATTTGGTATAAAAGTGTTTTCATTATTTCCTTGATTTTTTTCTTTTCATTTTTTGACGAGTATTCTGGGGTGTTAATTGACTCTCTAAGCTTGGAATATTACATTATGATGCTAAACATTATAAATCTAATAGGAATAGGCATATTCGACCAACAGCTGACAGGGAATGAAATTGCTGAATATCCAGAAATGCATTCTTCAGGGGTTTACAGTACATTTTTTAATAGTTACTATATTTTAAACTATTGTTTACAAGGTGCTGGACATGCAGGAATTTTGACGATTTTTTTAAGGTTTGGAATGACTGATATAGTTAAAGATGCTGGATATGCAGAAAATTTATTAATCCTTGAATATATGGCCTTTATTGTGGCAACGATAGTGGTTCAAGCGATTACTATTATGGAGACAAATAGCTATGGTAAAAATACTTTGGCTTTTCAGGCAGTCTCATTAGGGATTTTTATTGCGTATTTGTTGCCTTATTCTTTTGATTCTCCAAAGTCTGACTTATATGGGTTTCTTTCAATGATTTTTGCATCCCCAAGATTGATTGTTAGTATGATTATGCTCTTTTTAATATGTTTTTTGGTTTCTTATACAATAAAAACGTATCCTGCTCTTTTTTCCCCAACTTTAATTGATTTTATTAATGCGCTTAAAATCAGGGTTTTTGATTTTGAAATTATATCAAGAGTAAACCAATATGAAAATAAACTAGAAAGAGTATTCAAAGACAAAAGCAAATTTAAAGCTGAGGTAGATTTAGAGCTTTATGAAATAAATTTATTTATGCTGCACTTAAAATCACCTTCTCGAAGGGAAGAATACAATAAAGGAAAATATTTGTCAAGACTAAAGCCATTTAGACTATTTATTGCATTTCTTGGAATATTTTCAACTGTATTACTAGTTATAGGTTTTTATAAAGAAGACAGAAATCAGATGGTTAGTGCTGAGATTATAATTGCCCTTTGTCTTTCTATAAGCTATCTTATTATAAGCTGATCAAAATATTTTATCAATCATTTGCGATACTTTATTATTGCTTATTACCTTATCATACTATTTGTCTCATTAACAGTTACATATGAAGTCTATGTCCCAAATGCTACAATTGAGGCTGTCTATCCTTTGGTGCTTTTATTAGCTTTTAATGTTGACTGAATAATCCAAGTCGTCTGTAACTGTATAATGACTATTTTTGTCATTATAAAAGTTTCAAAACTCTTTGATACGTCTTTTAGTGGCGTGGACTTGACGGTAACTACTATTCAATATATGATTTTTTGACTTACCATTAATATTACATGCTTAATTGTAGCTTATAATATAGAGCTGTCAAGCTTAAATGAATTTATTTTAATAAAAAAAGTAAGGACTGAGATGCTTAAAGCAAAAGATGTATTGGAGCTCCTAATGCCAAAATTTGTATTAAAGAGAGTGAAAGATGGAATCCGATATATTGCAGATGACCAAGGAATTGTAAGTGTTTTATTTTGCAATATATGCGATTTTGATTTAATTACTATTGATTTCACGCCTCAAGAAATTACTTCTATGCTTGATGATATTTATGGAAAATTTGACCAGCTATGCGAATTAGTAGGAGTCACTAAAATTGAGACAGTAGGGAAAACGTATATGGCTTGTGCTGGACTTAAGGATAGTGAGTCAGAATTAGACACAAATTTTAGATCAGTCCCTCATGCTAGAAGAGTTATAGAAATGGGGATAGAAATCATCAATTGTGTCCAGAAAATGACAACAAGAAACGGTGAATCTTTACATGTCCAGATCGGAATAAACAGTGGTCCAGTTACCGCAGGTGTTGTCGGAGCCCACAAGCCTCAATATTCGCTAGTTGGAGACACTGTAAACACTGCAAGTCGCATGGCAACCACCTTAAAAGACAAAAATGCTATACAAATATCAAACTCTACCTATGAACTCCTAGGTAATAAGCGTGGGCTATTATTTATTCCTCAAATTGTATTTGCAAAAGGCAAAGGAAACATGGAAACTTTTATAGTAAAAGTTGACAATATACCTCCAGAAGGACTTTTAACAGATTTTACAAGAAGAGGAGATACTGTAAAAACCACAACTTCTCTGTTTATGTCAGGGTCGATGCTGATGCCGACCATAAGCATGCATGTTTCAAGTTTCAGTGATTTGCCATCACCTGGGCTGATGACTATGGAAACTAAAAAAAATAGTGGGTTATACTCGAATTTAATTAATGGAGAAAAAGAAAAAGTTTTCAAGAAAAAAGAAACGAGTTTAGAAAAAATGAACGTGATCTCCTTCAAATGCTATGAAACTGAAGAAGAAGCTGCATTCAGAAAGCTGACTCTAGAAGATAGTTATATTATTTTAAAAAGTGAGCTTATAATAGGAATTCTTTCAGACTCCTGCTCACTTATTATCCAAATTGTCTGAATCGCTACCGATGATTACAATACTTTGTTTTTTATTATTTATTTTCCTTTTGAAATTGCTGGATTTTTGCTTTTATTATGGCTATTAAACGAAAATTATAAAGAAAAATGATACGCATGATGCCTTCAGCTTTTTTTTGCATTGGGATCATTAAGTTTTATTATGGCAAGTGTGTGGCTTGAAAGCGATTTGAATCAATTAGTTGGGCTTGGTTCGCTACTCCATATAATGCTTCTTACGCATGGTTCAATGATTTTTTTCGGACATATAATTGCATTTGCAGTGCTCGCCACACTTGGGTGGATTATTGCAGGAATTTTTGTTGATATTCCTGATATTGTGATGCGCCAGACCATTTATATGATCGGATTTGTGGTTTTATGTTTAGCTACTTTATATTTCAGGATCAAAAAATTATGGACATATAGCCACTTACGAACAAATTCCCAGAATGAGCTAAATACTATAGAAGAGCTTGTTAATAAAATGATGCCACCTCATGCATATATGAGCTTAAAAGATAAACACTCAGTGACTGATAGGTTTTCACAAGTGACTATTTTGTATGCAGATATTGTTGGGTTTACAGCGTGATCTAGTGATAAAGCTCCTGAAGAAATCCTTGGGATGCTTTACGAGCTGTTTTCTAGATTTGATAATTTGTGCCTTGTGCATAACGTTTATAAGGTTCATACCATTGGGGACTGTTATGTTGCGATGGGGTATACAGGAAATACTAAAAATAGAGACCCGGGGCAAGAATGTGTGAATATGGTGGAATTTGCTCAGGATATGATAAACATCATACAAGAAGTAAATGAAATAAATGGGATCAATTTAAATATGAGAATCGGAATGCACACAGGTGATGTAATTGGAGGAATTATCGGAAGATACATTGTGAGGTATGATATTTATGGCTCTGGAGTTCTCGTTGCGAATTTAATGGAAAGTAATGGGATCCCAGGAGAAATTGCCATTAGCGAAGTAACACAAATGTTACTGAAGAGATTTCGCCCTTCGAAGTACACTTTTCAGCATGTCAATGAAATAAATGTTCCGGTTTTACAGAGAAGTTATAAAATATATACAATTCACAATTCTTTATAATAAATCATGATACCTTTAATATTTTTAATCACAGTTTTAGCATCAGCCTCCGCTACAATTGTCCATCTCATTCCTCATTCTCATCTTGATTTAGGCTGGCTGCGCACAGAAGATCAATATTTTTATGGTTGTGGCGGAGATCCCAATAATGTTTATCTGATAATTAGTGAAATTGTTAGTGCTTTAACAGTGGACTATGAAAGACGAGCTGTTTTAGCTGAAATTGGGTTTTTAAAAAAATGATGGGACTTGCAAACTCCTGCAATGAAAAACCAGATGAAAATTTTGATTAAAACTGGAAGATTAGAAATTGTGAATGGAGGGTGAAGCATGCCTGATGAAGCTTGTACAAATTATATGGACCTGCAAGAGAATTTTGTAATTGGGCATGAATTTATGAGAGAAGAGTTTGGAATTACGCCAAAAATCGGGTATCAGATTGATAATTTTGGCCATTCTGAAACCTTTGCAGAAATGCTTATAGAAATGGGCTATCAAGGATTGGTATTATCCCGAATTCATTATCATGACAAAAAAGAGCGAATAGCTAATAAAGAACTGGAATTTATATGGCATCCTTCAAGCAGTGAAAAAGGAATTTTTACTCATATTCTCTATAATCATTATTCTTCCCCTAAATCCTTGCATTTTGAAGGACTTTGAATCGACAATAGTTTTATAACAGATAAAGAAAGCAGCTGTTATACAGCAGAAATAATCATGAAAGACCTACAAAATCATGTCAAAGGGATGGCAGAAGCTTATAAAAGTGACCATATTATGCTGTTTATAGGGGACGATTTTACATTAAGTTCTGCAGAAAGGACGTTTGGGAGTTTAGACCTTATGATAAATTATGTGAAAAATCACCCAGAATATGAGATGGAGCTAAAATATAGCACAATTTCCCAGTATTTTGCAGAACTTTATAAATCAAAAGAAAGTTGAAGCAGTTATAAGGATGATTTTTTCCCATATGCGGATTATCCTTATTCATACTGGACTGGGTATTATTCATCAAGACCCTCGCTTAAGTTGCAGATTAAGAAATTTGCTGATTATGTAAGAGCGACTGAAAGGCTAGTAGCTCATTCTTCTCTAAATTATTATCACAATTTCACAAAGGAAACAGTCCTCAATAGAGTAAATAAATTGAAGCCACTTAGAGAATATTTAGCCTTACTTCAGCATCATGACGCGATTACTGGAACCGCTAGACTTGAAGTGTCTCGAAATTATGCGAAAAAAATTACCAAATTGGAAGACTCAGTAATTCATTTATATGAAGAATCTTTGGAGAATTCTGTCAACTCTCTTATTAGGTGCCAATTAAATTCCACAGTTTGTCCAGTACTAAAAGACCTGGAAACTGATAAAACTCCAGTAAAATTAGTTGTCTATAACCCTAAATACACCTATACTTTTGAAATATTAGAAATCCCTATAAGCACCCCAAATATCAAAATAACTGATGAAGACAGCAATATCCTTGATGTAAAAATTCTTCATGATCCCAGTCCATTTTTCAGCATAGAAACCTCAGTTGGTCGCTATTTATTACTTCTCCCTATAAGTATTCAAGCTCTCTGTATCAGAACTTTTACATTATCATTTTCAGACCATTCTTTAGCAGTATTAGAATATTCCCTTACCACAAAATCAGGAAGTATTTCTAATAATGAGTATTTTATTGAATTTTCAGCAAATAATTTTACAATAGTTCATGATAATAAAGAAATTAATATTATGATGAATTATGAGTACTATTCGCCTAATATTGGGGATGAGTATGATGGGCAGTCATCTGGAATTTATATATTTAGGCCTGGATCCCCTCATTATGTGAGCACAGCACTTTGTCAGTGTAAAAATTTTAAAGTTATTAGTACTGATTGGGTAGACAGAATATACTTTAAATGTGGAACTGAAGCTGCTACAAAAATTACACTGTGAAAAATAGGAGAAAATAAGCTCCCGAATATTGAGCACTATATTAAGCCTATAACTGATTTTGAGGGGAAAGAAATAATTGTTAGATACAACACAAATTGGCTTCATGATGATACTTTTTTTATTGATTCCAATGGATTGAGAAATATTAATAAAACATGAAACGTACATGGTGGACAAAATTTTGAGACCCTAGAGCCTATTGCAGGAAATTATTATGCTATTACTTCTCATATAGGATTTGAAAGCTGAAATAGGACTTTTGGGGTTATGGTAGATAGAACACAAGGCGGGACAGCTACACAAAATTTTAAAAAATCATCAAAACATGGCTCTGATCTAGAAATCATGCTACTCAGAAAATGTTTAAGAGAAGATGGTCGAGGAATTATTTTTCCATTAATTGAGATAGCTGAAGACGGGACAAATTTAGCTGTTTTATCAGTCCATAAACTTTTTATTGAAAATTCACCTAATAAAGCTTTTGAACTACAAAAACAGTCAGAAAATCCTCTCCAATTATTTTTTGGAAAAGGGGAAGAATATTCTAAAAGGTATGTAATGACAAATAAAGAAAATAGTTTATTGCATACTAGGCTTAAGGATGCAAATACAATTATAGCTAGGATTAGATGTGACAGCGAAGACCAAGTATTCAATATGGCAGAAATTTTGAAAGAAATTCTGCCTAATAGTGAAACAGTTAGAATAGCACAGCTTGATTTGGCAGAAAATAAAGGGTACCGCCAGGCTGCAGAAATGGTATGGGGAGAAGGTGCAAGCTGGCCTTACGATTATTTTTCTAAAGGCGAGAAAATGTGGCAAAACATTGGGGATTTCAAATTCAGCTGCAAAGGGTTTCCATTAAAATCATTCGAAGTAAACTTTTAATAGGAAAAATACAAAATAAGGAAATTTATTATATATTCTGATTAATATTTCTACCAAAATTTATTATTTTACTAGACCATCTTATTTTTTGGTATTAAATTGACTAATTAGGTAAATAAAATTTTTATAAGAAATTGGCAATATCTAAGAATTCTGCAAAATTTAAATAAAATCAGTAAAGGCCTATAAAAATTGAATTTTTCCATATGCATGGAATATAATAATATTTATCATTCATTTATAAAGCAAGAATCATCAAGCTCTGTACGGCGACTGATATTATTTTCTAATTTCACGGTAATAACGTTATCTCCTGGAGTCTGAGCAATTATCCCCATACCTTTTTCCTCTAAATAATCGTGAGGAGTTTTTCCAGTCTAATTATCATATACCTTGTTAGGGATATTTTCTAATGCACCTGCATCTAATAATAACTTGTATAATTCACAATCTCTTTGCACAGCAGCAATATGCAATGGAGTTTCTCCATGATCATCTTGTATATCTGTGTCAAATCCAAATTCAATCATAGATTTCACAATTGATTTTTTCCGATTTCAAACAGCTAAATGAAGATAAGTCCAAGAATGCTGAATTTATATTACTCCTTGAAGCCGTGTGTGAATATCTTCTTTTTTAAATGGAAAATTATAATTATTTAGCAAGATTGATTCTAAGACTTCTACTATCTGGATATTTCTTACTCGAGTGTTTGGCTTGGCTTTTTTGTTACATCTATTACCCATTTATAAGAAGAAACGCACGTCCAAATGCAAAATATTATATTTGAATTTATAGGCCAACATATTGATATCTTTTATTTCAAAAATTAATTGGCTTAATTTAAATAAATCATAGAAAATAGACAACACTTTAATGAAATTGCTATATTTTCACAATATGTGGTTCTTTCATAAAGCAAATATTTTTATAATTCTATTTATCATGCATGCTAATAATGCATTGTTTGTTTAATGTTACCTTTTAGAATAATATTTATGAATAATTTTCCAACTCTTGGTTTTCTATGATTTTACATATTAAAAAGTCTAGTTAATTTTAAACTTAACACTTAATTAAATTTGCAGTCCCCAAGTCAATATGAATACTCTCAATGCATAATACTTTTTTATTCTGTTTTATCAGGAAAATTTAAATTCTGTTAGTATATGATAAGTGACAAAACTTACATAATGGATTAAATGATAATCAAACGTATTTCGCATTGCTAGTATCCAATAAGCACAAAAAATCATTCAAGAATTATGTCTAAAAAATTCAAAGTGAATTTGAGAACTATGAATTGATAATTAGATATATTATTTAGCATTATGCAATTTTAAAATGATTTTTATCGAAGAAAAAATCAAAATTCAAGTCTTTGCAATAAAACCCTAGAAATTATTTTCCTTAAACAATAAAAATTATGGAGAGTGACTGGACTCAGATTAGAGAAAATATATCCACTGCAATTGATGCCAAAATTGCTCCCTTAAAAGAAGAGCTTGGAAAGAATCAAGAACTCCTCGATCGTTTAGCAGGCATCATAAACAGCATGTCACATGCCCCAGCCAAAGTTGGAACTAAAACTTCCCCTAAGCCAGCTAATAAAGTACACGTTGTTGTTCATGAAGAAACCAAGGTTACAAAAACAATCACGAAGACTGTAAAAACAAATGGAAAACCTAACGATAAGCATAAAGAACACGTGGAGGCTGGATCTAAGCCTGCTGAAAATGCTGGATCTGAAGAAAAGCCACATGAAGAAGAACACGTCGAAGAAGTCCATGAAGCTGAAACTTCTGAAAGCAAAGAAGAGCCTGCAGAGTCAGCAGAAGCTTCAGAAGAATCTAAGCCAGTTGAACCTGAAGCATAAACTTAATTAAACCAATAAAACTACTCATTTCTATGACACATTTTTTTAAGTTTCTAATGCTTAATCATATATTTTCTCAGTAATTATAATGCAAAAATTAAATTTTTACGTTTTATAACTCAGAAATATAGGGCCTAAGCTATTAATTATAAATTTTGGCCAATTCTCTTATTGTTTGGCATAAAAATATATTATTAAGCTGATTAAAATTTATGATACAGATTTATTTTTGCTAATTATGCTTAATTGAAAAATATTTTGCATTTAAGTTAAAATATAAACTTCAAAAACCTTGATTTTTTTTAAAAAATAACTTAAAAGAGCATCTATAACTGCGCAATGTTTTGGTATAAAATTCGAATTAGATAAACTATATACGATTTTCTATTACCCTCAGCATTATTTCTGACAATGCTGAAATGCCATCATTAAGACTTTTAATAATTAACAGTTATTGCTAACTTGTAAATGGATCTCAACCAGTCTTTATACAGAACTTTCATGCCCAAAATTATTAATTATTCCAACGATGGATCTGGCAGAGACAACTACATCTCCACAATAAACGGCGGATTGAGAAAACTCTCTATCAAGCCTGATATATTAGAAAGAAAAGGAATCATCCTTCAACGAAAACAAAATCGAAGAAGCTCGGCTAGTCCTCTTGCAACAAGCGTGCGCTATTATTCTGATGGATCAGGCAGAGATTTCTATATAACCCAAAATAGTGGAGGATTGCAGAATGGGTATATACCAGGGGGAAAAAAAGATATATTTAAAGCGTCATTAAGAATGAGCCCTGAAAGAAGTGGCTGCAGTGATGCTTTTAGCAGCACTATGCAGGGATGGCTTAGCATAAGGTCAAGAAACATAGTAAAAAATATTAGACAAACTGCTGATGGTGTGACTGAGAGATTATATCCAAAAGGAAGCCAATCTAAGCCTGGCAGTCCTCGAGCTGAGAGATGTAGACTTTCTATTTAATGAATACATAATTAATTTGAAAAATTTTAAGGTGAAATAAATTATGTAAGTTTACAATGATTTATTAAAATTCAGCAAGACCTTTTGATGTGAAAACTTGCATATTAAGTAAATAATAAACGATTTTTATTATATTAAATGAATCCTTATCTACTTCAAGTTTCTCCTCAAATGATTGAGTCTAATTCGCAAGAGTTTCTAGGTAAAAGCTTTCTACCGACATTTCCTAAATTACCTTCACCTAAGCAAAAGATAAAAAGATTAACAAAAAATACATCAGCTAAAAGTTCATTTTTCAATAGATTGTTGGTCGTCAATAGTTATAGCTTAGAAAAAATTCCGAATGATGATAATAAAGAAAAATATAAACACGACAGAAAATGCAGAAAAGCACATAGTTGAATGAAAGAAACTGAAAGTTCTTATGAAAACGAATACTCCAGCTTTGATTCCATTCACAAAAAAGATGATGATACTATTAGTACAAAAAGTAAAATAAATTCGCACGATTCCAAGCATACACATAAAATAAGTTCTTCTTTCGAATGCAAAAAGCGACTAAAATCAATAAATTCCAGCTGCCAATGATTGGAAAATATTACCTGCAGAAGATCATTAATTCCTATAAAAGATTCAGGAGGCGGCTCTAGGCTTTCGTTGATGCCAGTGCTGTCAGAATCTAAACACTTACGGTCAAGGTTTATTAAATCACATTCAAGAAGCAGGTTTATGAGCTTCAAAATGTAATAACAGCTATTAATTTATTCACATATCCTAGCAGAAATTTAAATTTATTTAATTTAAATCTTAAAAAAATCTTATCTAAATCCGATTTTTCAACTCAATTAGAAAGTCAGTTTATCTACAATGATTAGCTTTTATTTAATATATGTATATATACACATATGCATATAATTTAAACTGATCCTTTTCTATCGTCTCTTAAGTCAGCTAACTCGGCATGACTATGATCTTTAAATATTCCACGTTTTACATCTGGAATAATATAAGTAGGTAACGAACCTCTTCTTCTATGAAGCTCTACAAAACATTTTTGCTCTTCAGGATCAGCTAGGGGAATTCTGTGTCTTCTTTTTTCATTTCTTTGGAAAATCAGCCTGGAAATTGCTGAAACGTTAGTGTCATCTGGTTTTTCTTTGTTAAATAATAAAAACCATTCGTGACCTAAAGCTTCATTTGAGCTTAGTCTGGCTTCTGGTTCTTTTTCTGTGAGTCTGCGGATAAATTCAATTGCGTGGGAGGAGACGTTTTTCCAATGGTCTTTTTGGAACACTATCATGCATCGGCGATTTCTAATGAAAATATCTTGGGCTGTTCGGCCTGCGAAAGCTGGCCTCCCTGATAGTACAGCATAGAGGATCACCCCAGCACTGAAAACATCAACTTTGTTTCCATAAGGAATACCTTTAAGTACTTCAGGGGCTACATATCCAGGAGAACCACAACTGTGAACGATGCCTTCTTTAGCAAAGCATGATAATCCAAAGTCAATTAGCTTGAAATCACTTGGGTCATTACTTGACGACAACAAGATGTTTTCAAGCTTTATGTCTCTATGTAAAACCTTTTTAAGCTCTAAATAATTCAGCACACTGAGGAACTTCTCAATGAATTTAGCTGAATATTCTTCACTAAATGGTCCAGTTCTGATCAATCTTGCAAAAAGAGTTTCCCCTTCTATATAGTCCAAAACTAGTTCCACCTTGGAATCAGACTCGTAAACTCTATGAAGTTTAACGATGTTTGGATGATTTAGAGCTCTCATGACCTTAATTTCATTTTTTATAGCAGCAATTTCTTCTCTATTCTTTAACTTGGATTTATGAATAGATTTCACTGCATAAGTCTTATTATCACTAAGGTCAGTCGCTAAAAATACTGACGAAAACGTCCCTTGTCCAATTTGGCATTTTATCTCAAAATCTGAATTTATGTCTGTAAAAATGGAAACTGCTGATAAATGGTCAATCCAAACATCAAGATCCTCTGAAGTGCTTGTAAAGAAATCTTTGAAAATCCCACCTTGTCTAATTCTGAATCCATATCTGGACAATTTATCTTGATTTTCTACAAAGGGCTCAATAGTTTTCCACTTAAGCTTGGACATTTTTTTTCTTTTGCCACTTTCACTTGCACAAACCAGATATGAGCTTGAAAGGAGGAAAAAATAAGCCTCCTTGATTTCACCATTGGATTTGAAATATGAGAGCTGGCCTCCATGGACTAGCTTTCCGTAATCGTGAATGAAGGGGAAATCAACTTTAATCCAAAAGGATTCATCTGATTTTTCAGCAACATTATAAAAGGTCGACATATATTTTTTATTATAAGATCGGTATTAACGACAAAAAATGGTATATTTTCTTTAAAGAGGAATGGATTTTGAATTATGAGGGTTTATAAAAGGGTTTTTGAACTTAATTTTAATAGATAAAAATAAATTTTATTGTGATTTTTAATAATTATTTTAAATCGAGAATAAAAATCAATAAATTGGATAGTAGTCAAAGGTTTTTTATTGATAAGTGTTAGATACAGAAGTATATTAATTAATTTATGAACTATATATGCCAGCATTCCAGAAATTAATTTAATTTTTTAAAAGTTTATAAAAGATTTGAATAAGAAGTTTATGTTATAATTTTATATTAGAGCTTATTTTTTATATTAAAACTATTTTCCTATCAGTTTTATTGTCATTCTTTCCCTTTTTTATGTTTTTTTATATTACTGATCTTGACAGAAATGGACCTTGTGGATTGGATTTTTATTAGAAATATGCATTTATTTTAAATATGGATAACTGCTTATAAGTAGACCATATTGGATTGTGCTTATATTAAAATATCCGATTCGTGAAATTTTTTTAATGAGATCTCTCTATAGTTACTAAAATTAATATAAATCATAATGTGGTGATTTTTATTATATATTTATATGATAAAACCAATTTTGGATCTTTTACAGAGGGTTAAACATCAATTTATATTGATTTTGCCTCACTGCTGTGCCTTTTTAAGATTTTTTTTATATGATGAATTTTTGTGTTGTCAATTTCAAATATTTTTTATAAAATTTTCCTGACTTTTCTATTTTTTAATTTTTTTATATTTTATGTCAGAAAAATTAGCAATTATATATTGAATCAGACTTAATCCATAAAAAGAGTAAAATAAAAGAAGCATTTTTTATTTATTAACTCGTTCTCACTCTTACCAACACTTTTGCATTTGTTTTCTTATCTTTATATGCACTTAAAGCATCTTTTAATCTATCAATTCCTATTGTCTCCTTATAATCTATCCTAAACACCTGCTGATATAGCTCTTGAACCTTATCCCACACCTTAAATTTCTTTAGCGTTGACACATTTTTCAGCCATGTATAAAGGCTCAACCCTCTTATCTTTTTCTTTGTGTCTAAAATTAAAGGATTAATAGCACAATAATGCTCAGAAAGAAACCCATATACATACAACTTCCCTGGCTCTTGCAATATTTCATATAGTTCTCCAGTCATATCTCCAGCCACAGCATCAAATGCAACGGTCGCCTTTAATTCTCTGGACAATTGTCTAACCCTATCTTTCCATCCCACTTCAGTTGTACTGACCACATTTTCTGCCCCTATTGACCTAAGAATTTCTACTTGGTCTTCTCTTCTGACAATATTAATAGTATCAATTCCATAATAGTTACAATACTTAATAATTGCTTTTCCAATACTACTTGCTGCAGCATTTTGGATAACTGCCCTATGGTTTCCTCTTCGAATTTTCCTCATAATATACTCTACCGTCAAAGCAGTAAACGCACTTGCTGCATCTTCAAAAGACAATTCATCTTTAATGGGAAACACAAAATTCGCATCAGTTAAAGCTAATTCAGAAAATGACCCAACGGCATCTTGCCCAAAAGACATAAATGCGACCCTTTTATTAAGCAAAGAATTTGCCAAAACACTTCCGCCACTTTTAATTACGGTGCCGCTACCTTGTAGGCCAATAGTGTTGCTTTTGAGATTATAGCCAAATGCCCCTTTATATAGAAGTTCATCACCTGGGCTTATACTTGCGAATTCAGTTCTTATAACGACGAAATTTTCAGGGATTTTGCTGATTTCTACATCTTTTACGCCTAGGGTGTTGATATCGCCTACCCGATCAATAATAGCTGCCCTTGCTCTTTCTGATGACATATATTATTAATATAGAAAATTTAAATTAGAAATGGCTGATCTGATAAAGGTTAATTTATAGCCATTTATAAGCAGCCATATTATGAGGAAATTAATGATTAATTATATGTAAGATTATCATCCATTTTGATTTTTATGGATTTTTAATCAGGAAAATATTAATTTTAATATTTTGGTTTTTTGCTTTTTTGGTTTTCCCTTTTGTAATTTTGTAAATATAAAGGTCAAATCATTATGATTATTTCTATTAATGCTTACTGTAAAATTTTTATATACTTTATTCTTGATTTATTCTTAATACTTATTGCTTCCATTTGCTTTATTTTCAGCCCTTTTTGGTATTGTTTTAAGCTCTAAATATTGTTTCAAAACACGCAAGAGCCACTTTTTATGCAAATTTGTTATTTTTGCTGCAAATTAATAAATTTTTTTGAACTTTAGTTATCTGCTTCACTTAGTTTTATATATTTTATAGAATTGTAGTTAAGATTATGAAATTTCATAGCTCAAAAATTAAATTTAATTGAATTTCTGATCCGAGGATATCAGGGCCAGGATTTTATATAATATCTCCCTTCAAAATAAATTAAAAAATCAGGAATTTTATTATTAAAGACTATTTGCAATACTTGCTGTTAGTGACACAAGATCTTTAGGATCTTCGAACAGTTTCGCGGTCTCTAATGCAGCTTCAATATGATGAATAGCTAGCTTTTTCGCCCAGTTAACCCCATTTGCATCAGCTACCATCTCTTTTACTAAATTTTCTTGTTTATTCCCTATGAGTTCATATATATTTGTATGTGTCCCAGCTGCAAAAAGCACAGGGAAAGAATTATACCTAATTTTTCCATTTAAATAGTCCTTAATATCCCCAACTACCCCAAGGGCCATTCCTAGATGTTTTCCATAGTCATAGCTTCTTTTCATATCACTATTCCCTAAAAACGCAATTCCTTGGCACCCATTAGCCATAATACTGGCTGTCTTATAAAAACATAGGGCACAATAATTAACCAAAGCTTGGGAAATGGTTTCTCCTTTTAATGATAATATAGACCCCTTTGAAATATTCTGAATAATTAAGCAGAGAAGCTGGATTAAAGGCAAACTATTGATTCTACAGCATTGGATTGAGCTGAATAAAAATTACGCATTAGAAATCATGTAATCACCGCCTAAAATCATGCCGTTGTCACCTAGAAACATGTGAAGTCAGCTGGCTTCGCTTGATGTGTCCATTATTTTGCTGTGAATTGAGCTGCCGAAGTGGGCCAGTTCGATAGCCTGGGTAAATAAAATTTGCTTTGTAGAGATTTCGCCGAGAGCTTGGGCCATAAGTAGCATGGCGGAAGCGTGGATGTGTTTAGTTCCATATGCGTCAAAAAATTTGGTGACGATATCAGTAGCTTTGATGTCAATTTTTAGCTAATTATTTTTTACCATTTTGCTGATACTTGCATCAATACTTGATAAATGAGACTTTATTGCATCCTTAAACGATGGATTTGCCATTTCTCGCAATGCTAATATTTTATCTTTGCAGTACTTGTCCAGCTGTGAGTCATTAATAGGATTTTTCCTCAAACATTTATCAGCAAAAATAAAAATCCCTGCATCTGGATAGTGGCCATTGGCAAAGTGATGAAATATCTGGCGTTCAGCGTATGCTGATGCTAGTCCTAACAACTTTTCAGGAGTTCTCTGCATGCATGCAGTCGTAAAACTAGCCCCTACTTATAGCTTACAGCATATCGTCTTCCACCTGAGCATTTTTTCTATTTATTTAGTAAGTATTTCAAAATTTCAAAAAAACAAAACTTTTACATATAAAAACTAAGAATTCCTGCTAATTTGTATATAAAATTATCAAAAATACCGAAAACCTCTTTTCGCTTCCATTTAAATTTAATACGTCATTTCAGCTTAACTAGTCTTTAGCAGCTATTGCATTTAACCTTTCTTCTATTTCTTGTTGGCTTAATAAGCGTAGCGCATGATGGTCAGTTGTCACAATCCCTACTTCAATATCATTAGACTTATACTCCTGAGCCATCACGTTCTGCAAACACTCAATTGCCATCTCGATCGCTTGCTCTCTATTGAGTTCTCCATTGGTCTTTTTCCATTGTTTTTCTAAATAATTGGTAGCCTCTTGCTCTTTAACGCCTGCTGCGCAGGCTTTGAAGCCTTGGAACATCCCAGCAGGGTCAATTTTGTAAAGCTGAGGGCCGAACTCGTCGTCAATTCCAGCAAGCATCGTGATAACTCCATATGGTCTCATAAAGGCTTGCTGGGTGTAAACCTGGGCCAGATCTCCTGTTCTGTTTGCTAAAATGTTGACAGGGCAGGCTATGCCGTTCTTAAATCTGTATTCGCTTGCTTCGTTGCGCATTCTTGTTACTAGAGCGCGGGCATCAGGTAGTAAACCAGTCATGCAGGCTCCAATGTTTTCGGCAACCGTAAATAGATGAGTTACGCTTTCAGGGACAATCATTCGATCAGGGACTTTCTTTTCTATGCAAAGAACGACAGAGTCAGTTCCACGGACTGCAATACTTGTAAGACCTGCAGATTTGGCAGCTTTAAAAGCGTATTCTACTTGATAGAGTCTTCCATCTGGGGAAAAAATTGTGATATGTTTATCAAAGCCTGCTCCTCTACTCATAATATGGTAATCAGAATAATGAACTGTTAGATGTTGATAAACGAGCGATTTTTTAATTTTTTGGAAAATAAATTAGTAATGAATTTATTATTTATTAGCAGCTAGAGATGATATTTAAGATAAACAGGTCATTTTAGTTTTCATCTTGATGATACAAATTATAGCTTTTATAGCCAAAATTTCTAAAAAAGTAGTAAATTATAAGTATAAATAATTTCAACCCCTTCCTACCCCTCGAAATTTTTTGTTCTCCCTATCCCAATCCCCAGTCCATATTTCTAGAAGCTTCTAATACTTATTTCATTCTGTATTTTTATACACACTAATAATAATAAATGCCAAGCAAACGTGATTACTACGACGTTCTAGGTGTCCCTAAAGACGCAACTGACGACCAAATAAAGAAAGCCTATCGCAAGCTCGCCTTAAAATGGCATCCAGACAAAAACCCTAACGATCGAGAAGGTGCTGAACGAAAATTCAAAGAAATCGGAGAAGCCTACGCAGTCTTATCAGACTCAAATAAACGTACAATTTATGATCGCTACGGTCACGAAGGTCTAGAACAAGGAGGAGGCTCCTCTTCAAGTGGATTTTCTAGCTCAAATTTCAATTTCAATTTTACAGACGCTGAAGATATTTTCCGACAATTTTTCGGAGGACGAGACCCATTTGCTGGGTTTATGGAAGATGACGATTTTGGGTTTTTCGGAGGAAGCTTGTTTGGAAATAGACAAAGAAATGGCAACAGAAATGGCGGAAGGGCTGATCCTTTCGGAGGAGACTTTTTTGGAGGAGATTTCTTTGGAGGAGATTTTATGAGTGGGATGGGAGGAAACAGCCATGTAACTTTTTCATCGAGCTCTAGTAGTAGTGGAGGAAGAGGAGGCGTCAGTAAAAGTGTAAAAACTACAATTGTCAATGAAAATGGAAGACAAGTAAAGAAAACTGTGACTACTATAACACATCCTGATGGAAGACAAGAAAGAAGAGAGGAAACTGAAGAAGGGGCAGCAAGAAATAGACAGCCCCGTCATCTGAGGAATTAAAGTGGTATATTTAATACAAATTTAGTAATTTGGACTGAAAAATAATTTGAAAATGGTTTTTAGAGCTTGAGAGTGATTTGAAAAATGGAAATTATTGATATTTGATGAAAATTTTATATTATTTTGATTAGAAGCTTTTAGTGGATTATTAATAATAAATAATAAATAATTGAGAATTTTAGAATTTTAAATTTGTGGTAAATTGCTTTAACTTATGTTTATCGAAATAAAAATTTGTAAAAATGCTTAATTAGCTAATTAATTTATTTTTTATCACAGGTAAATATCATATTTTTAAATTATTTTATTAATAAATTAATTATTATTAAAATTTCTTAATCTGCTTTTTTAATATGCCTTAAACTTGTCATACAAATTAAATAGTTTTCGCAATTGTCTTTTAGAATTAACCATAAATTTATTGATTTCTTCAAAAATCGGAACATTTTTAATATAGCCTTTAGACATTTTTAAAGCCCATAATTTAAAAGGACTATTCTAGAATATGAGCTCTGCATTGGAATTTAGTGAATATTCACAAGACAGCACAATTATCCAGATTTTTTACCCAACATGCTCGGCTATATCTACAAGTTATAATGGGCTAGAAACAAAGCCTAAAGATAGCAAAAAATTTCTCAAAAAAGTCATGACTTTACTATATATTCAGCTAAGTATCACAATACTCTTATCAGTGATGATTCTCTCAGTAAAAGACATACAAAAATGAATAAAGGCAAATAATTGGTTTCAATTAACTAGCCTAGGAGCTTCTCTTATAAGCTTAGCGGCCTTACGTTATTGCAAAACCATTGCTAATAAAGTGCCAATTAATTACACATTATGGGCAATCTTTACTATTGGCATTAGTCTTATCATCGGAAATTTTGTAAGTTTTCATTTCCACAACTTGATGGTATTTTTAACTGTTTCTGCATTTGCGATAGCTATACAATGAAATTTAGCAATGATAGCTTTATTTATACAGAAAGATTTAACTAAGTGGTATGGCAGAATATTTGAGTTTCTCATTGCAGGGATTTTGGTTGGGCTATTTCTACTGCCTTATTTAACAAATTTTGTAAAATTGGTATTTTGTGCCTTTTTTTTCGTAATTTACGTTATGGCGATTATTATTGATTTTCAAGCAATAAATGGAAATGGAGCATTTGAGTTGACAAATGACAATTATATAACTGGAGCAGTTTTTTTATACTCAGAAGTTTTAGGATTCTTAATATATGTGATTACTGTAATTTTTATGTTTTAATTTCTGACTTATAATATTTTTAAAGGTAGTAATTATGAAGAAAAATCCTTAATGATAGGTATAGAAATAAATAATAATTATAAAATATAAATTAAATGTAATAATAATGATTAATTTGTTAATAATTGGGGTAGAGATATGATAAGATAATATTTTGCTATCTAATTTCAGAATATTAAAAAGCGAAAATAGCATTAAAATAAATTTTAATACTTAAAATCCAGGTATTTTTTATAATGATTAATTAAGCTAAGTTAAGTTTTAAATGGCCATTTATAGTTCCTGCTTTCGTGGCAACATTCGAAGCAGGAGTCTGCAAGGTAGTATGGACATGCAGGCGACTTCCGTCTTTATATGAAATATGCCAAGTCCCGCTTCTTGCATTTTTTTCCGATGATAGCAGATATGTGAATTTTGCGTAAACCTCCATTTTAAATACAAGTTGCAAGATCAACAGCTATAAGACATTTTGAAATTGAAATAGCACATGCCTTTGAGAGGTTTTCAAGCCTACTTCAATTTTTTCCTTGGCCATCTTGAAGGAAACTCAATATTATGCCATTCAAGCTTGGGAAAACAAATATCTTAGGCAGATTTTTTACCTACCTTTCTCGATGAGACACTACTTAAGCCTGGGTCCTTCTGGAAAAACAGATAATGTACTTGACTCTAATCAGGTCAATAACCAACAGAGATAGAGCGGGCCTCTTGTTTAAGGATAGCTCGAACTTTGAATAAAGCCACATTTGGAGTGTATAAGGACACCCCAAACTTAGAGATGAGTCGCTCGTTGCTGAGCTTTTTAGATATCTATTATAATGATAATTCTTGAAAATTTAACCAAAAATTATATTAATAATTAATCAATTTAATATATACAATAAAATAGCTACCTATCCTTATTCGTAAAAATAAAATCCTGCATTATCCTTGATAGCAGCTAAAATTACTTAGCTTATCCTTCTACTCTAATCTTCAAAAACCCATTTATATTTATTTCATTTAAAATTTAAGACACATTTAAAAAGTAAAATGCTTTTATAATTACTCAAGCTCTGAATTAACATAAATCAACCGAGCCTTCGCAAATCCATTAAACGTAGAAGCAGCTGCCACTGTATAAGCACCCATATTTGAGAACGAAAGCCAATCTCCAATTTCTAACTCCGGTAGCATCATCTTCGCTGTCAAGCAGTCCATTGAGTCACAAGTTGGCCCCCAGATGCTGCATTCATAAGCATTTTCACTATTTTCCATCCTAGAATCTTTCTTATATATATGAGGATTCGAAAGCACAGCGTGGTCAAACATGATGTTATTGAATGACCCGTATACACCGTCATTCACATAATACATGCACATTTTCTCAGCGTTTGGCTTCTTTATTTCTTTTTTCGATGTCACATTTACACTCAAACTAAATGCGCTGGCAACGTAGTATCTTCCAGGTTCCGCTATCACCTTGATATTTCGAGGGAACAGCTCGTCAAGAACTGGCCTAATCACGCTTGCGATTTCATCAAATTTTACTAAGCCAGGCTGTTCATACCCAGGGAACCCTCCACCAATATCAAGCAGTGTTGGGTTGTACCCTGCTGCTTCAATATCATTAAACGCTTTTCTTGCTAATAAAAGTGCATCACTATAAGCTGTTGCATCAGTGCAGCCAGAGCCGACGTGGAAGCTGATACCTACAATGTTTACCCCAATTTCTTTAGCTTCTTGTACAAGCTCCGGTACAAGATCAATTGGAATTCCGAATTTTTTCCCAAGTCTGCATACAGCTTTGGAGTCATCAGCATAAATGCGGATGACAACGTCTGCGTTGGGGTTAATTTCGTGAATTTTGTGAAGTTCATCTGCACAGTCGGCAGTCATAAGATTGACGTATTGATCTCGGGCATATCTGATATTGGATTTGGCCTTGCACGGGTTTGCAAAAATAATATTTTCTGGCTCGACACCTAAGCCGATCATTGTTTTGATTTCTTCTGTGCTTGCACAGTCAAAACCAGTCCCAAGTGATGCCAAAGTTTTCAATATACCCATATCACTATTGCATTTTACTGCATAATAAGGCTTGACTCTCGGCAAGAGGGTAATCCATTGATGGTGTTTTCTCATAACATCGCCAAGATCAGCGACAATAAAGGGTTCTTCTATTTTTTGTTGATAAATCTGATGCCTGATAACTGAGTCAAGCAGAGCTTTAGGGTCAACTTCGAAATCAAAAGATGGCTCTATCATTGGTTCTTTAGGAGCATTTCCAGGACTTGTTGGTGGAATATAAGGGAAATTGGGATCCGGGCTTATCGGAAGTCCAAGTCTTTGGAAATTTTTTGAAGAGTTGAAGTTTGTAGCGAATTTCATCATTGAACAAGCATTTCGAAGTCTAGATGCACTCTTAAGCATACCCTTTCCTAGGTGTCTTTATTAATGCAAGCCACAGAAAATTTCAAGCTTAAATCGTATAAAATGGCGATAAAGCTTCACTGGAAATTTTCAAGACCTTTTGGGTTGGGGATGAAGAAAGGATAAGAAAATTTGAATGAAAATTGAGGAAAACAAAAAATTATGCGAAAAGGATGGTGGAAAATTGGAAAATTGAAAGGAAAAAAGAATTGGAATGTCAATAGAAGAAACCGCAATGAACTAGTAGTTTTAGGCATTTATAGGCAAATTCTAAAGAAAATTGCCAGATTATATGGCCTCTTATAGCAATTATTTTTCAAATGTTGATAATTTGACACAATTTTAAAATCAAAAAAATAAATCACCTGCAAGCATTTTATCAAGATTTTCCATAAATAGCAATATTAATTAAAAATATCCTAAAATAATTAAATTTTTTCTATCATCAAATCTACCAAATTTCTATCAATCCCATTCTTTTTAAGCCACCTCATTGCTTTTCTTTCAATTAATGCCCATTCAGCTTTCTGCTCTTCACAATATTTATTCAAATATGCTAGTGCTATTAACGTCCCTATAAGATTCTCAAGAGAAATTTTTTTAATTTCCTCAGAAATTTCTGGTGAAAATTTCAGCAAATTAATAACAGCAGCATCAGCCCAAAACCCATCAAAAGCTTGAATTTCTACTAAATTCATATAATTTACTATTTTTGGTTTTTGGGACACCACTTTCATCTGTGCAGGAGGAGAAAATCCTGGCTCATTTTGAATATCCCCAAAAAGATTAAAAACAGCATTTTTAGATGAATCTGGAACTTTATCTGGTTTGAGTCTTATGCATTTTTTATCTTCATATTTTTTTTGAGCAGGAGCAGAATTTTCAATAAGAGTTTGAGCAGGAGGATTAGGTTTAGAGCCAATATCTAATAGGTTTGTAGGTGAATATGATGGACTGGTAGGCGAATATGATGGACTTGTAGGCGAATATGAGGGGGATGTTTGGGAATATGAGGGGGAGGCTTGGGAATATACAGGAGGTGAAAATGATGGAGGAGGATTTAGCTTTGGGATTGACTGGGGCTGAGGATTTGATGCTTGGGTCTGAATTTGGCTTGAGGAAAGAGAAGAAATAGAGTTTGATACAGAAGGATGCTGAATTTTTGAGAGGAAAGTAGGCTGATAGCTTGCTGTTTGAGGCAAGCTCATAGGAGTAGGTTGATTTCCAGGTGCGGGTGGTGGTGGCGGTGGTGGACAAAAGCCTGGAATTGTAGGTTGATATGCTTGATGAGAAGAAAAACTCATTTGATTAAACGGATTAGGGGGAGGAGGAGGAGGAGGAGGAGATTGAGAGAGAGGAGGAGGCGGAGGCGGAGCAATATTTGAAAGAAAAGTAGGCTGATAGATGCTTGTTTGATTTGAACTCATAGGAGGAGGTTTTCTTCCAATCATGCGAGGTGGTGGACACATTCCAAGCATTATAGGTTGATATGCTTGTTGAGAAGAAAAACTCATTTGATTAAGCTGACTAAGATCGGGAGTAGGGAGAGGAGGAGGGGAATTAGGAAGAGGAGGAGGCGGTGGACTATTTACATTAGAAGCAGAGTAACTTAGAGGAACAAATGATTTAGGAGGAGAACAGTCTATTTGATTTTGAAAACAAGTAGGAGGTGAAGGATTGTAGCCGTAGGATATACTATTTGTTCCAGTCAATCCTAAATTAGAGAGAGACATAGCAGTATAATTGTTAGTCGGAATCAGATACGATGTCCTTCACATCAGCTGATCATTCACATCCTCTTCTTTTTTCTTTAATTTAATAAATTCCATTTCTCCACTCACAGCATTTCCAGTCAATTTTTTCGCTATAAAAACTGTATACGGTGACAGTACCTGATATTTCACAGATATCTCAATAATCTTTTTTTTTCCAGCCTTCTCTAAATCTTCAATCTTATTTTTCGCCCACAATTTCCTTATTTCCTCTCCATGTCCTATCTCATCTGGATAATTTATATGAAATTCTCTTCTGCCTCTAATTTTGGTATCAAAGCAGGTTAAAACTGGAGAAGAATTTGGGAGGGAATTTCCTAATTTTGAATAAAGGATAAACCTTTCTCCATAATAAAGTGTAGAAAGCCTCTGTTCTGAAGGTGTAATCTCGTCATTTCAATTTACAGTCCAATCAGTCAATGCTGGCATTATACATTTTTGCAGTGCCGCTATAACTTTTTGGTTTATTTCGCTTTTATTTTTAATAAATGCAGAAATTCCTCCTCCTGCTTTGGCTGCGTTTTTTACTAGATCTATAGACACTTCTTCACCTATCCCAAAAGTGTGGACCCTGCATTTATTAGAATTATCTTTTATAAGCTTTATAACTGCATTGGGATCTTCAACTTCTCCATCTGTTATAAGAAAAATCACTCTGGGATAGTCATTTAAAACTTGGCTTTTAAAAATGTGGCTTAAAGGGTTGTAAATATTGGTCGATAGCATATCGGCGCGGAATTGCTTTAATTGTTTTAAAGAAAGTTCAAGGGTGGCTTGGGAATATTCAACGGATGCAGGGTGCATGCAAGTAAAGCCAGTCCCAAAACTGATGATGTTAAATTTTGATCTTTGTGGGAGGCTTTTTAAGAGTAAGGATAAGGATTCTTTGGCCATATCAATTCTTTCACCAGTCATAGAACCACTTCTGTCGAGGATAAAGAGGTATTCACCAGAGCCTTCTAAGTCTTCGAGGTCTTCGTTTTCTTCTTGGTACATGGGAAGAAATGAAAGCATAGCGGTGTGTTCTCCTTCGTGCTCTTGGATTATGCATTTTGGGATGTTGGCGTCTGAAGTTTTGTAAGAAATTTCTACTGATTTGTCAGGGATTATTTGGGCATTTTCATTTAATTTTGCAGAAAGATGCTTAGAATCTTCAGATAAAATCGTGTCAAATTGAAACTCATTACAAATAAAATTAGAAATAGAGCTATCTGAAAATATTTCTAAGCCAAAATTCACATAATAATTGCATCCTTTTACGTTTGATTTAATTTCTTCACTAGATGTGTGCTTTCCTTCCTCAAAACAAGGGAAAATATAATTATCAAGCGTGAAAATCCAGCTATCCAATCTACTTTGTAATGGGAAGCAAAATTTTAATTCAACAGATATAATATCGTTTGGTTGAATATTTCCAATATTAAATGTAATAGTGCTTTTGTCTGATTTAGCAAGAACAGCAGTTCCACCAGAGGAAATTGTATCTTGATAGATTTCTTGGGCTTTGGATTCTTCTTCTATTTGAGCTTTAATTTTAGTTCCATCTGAGAATTGGATGTATAAGCTTGTTATTACGCATTCTTCCTTTATTGGAAAACTGTATTCGCATTCAAGAGGCGAGGTATTTAAATTCATAAAGGTTTGGTTGAGCTCTACAGTTGCTAGAGATTCTTTTATTGAAGCATTTATGTTTAAACTTCTTAGGGGTATTGAATTTTGATCCAATCTTCTATCATTTGGCTTGATCCCGAAAGATCCCGAAGACATATTTATGTAAATATTGAAGACTGTTTTATTAATATAGCAAATTATAGATAAGATAATAGATTTCTATATCACCAAAATTAAATATTGAATTATTTTTCACTTGGAGTTTGCGTAAACGCTATAATTATATTATTAAATTGATGCGAAACTCATTAAAATCAAAAAAATTAATTCAAATATTTTCTAATATAATCACACTATTATGAATATTAAGCAGAGGATGTAGAAAAGTATTAAATGATATTAATGAATATTTCTATGACCAAATGGCTTTTCAGGTGATAAATTACTTTGAGCTTGAAGTCTTAGAAATTGATTTGCTGGATTAACAATTGCGCTTAATGCTTTTTTATTTTGTGGCTGTCTTTTTTTGATTGTTTCTTCTAATTCTTGCATTTCGTCTTCCACTCTCAATTCAATCCTGGTTGGCTTCCTCATCATTTCCTTCAAATAAATGCGGCAAAAAAATTATAAAAACAATTCTAAAATGTCAGAAAAATTAGAATTTTTACTAATTAATCCTTATTAGACCTATATTCATAATTAATTAAAATCAAAATCATATATTAATGATGAGTCCTATAGTTATTTCTCATAATTTTTTAATTTATATATTATGTTTTCTATTAGCAATCAGCCAAACTGTTAATTCTTACATGCTGAGCTATTAAAGATTAGAAAAATATCAATAAACTGCTTCAAAGAAATAAAAAATAATGGAAAACACAACTTTCAAAGTAATAACCTTAGGAAATTATGGAGTTGGCAAGACATCACTATTACTACGAGCCGTTGACGAAAATCCAATAATTTCATCGAATTATATGTGCACTATTGGTGTTGACTTCAAAACGAAAATGCATGTATTGAATGGTGAACCATATAAATTAATGATTTGGGATACAGCTGGCCAAGAACAGTTTTATCATATAAATAGGCTTTATTATAGTGGGTGCAATGGAGTTATATTAGTCTACGATATTACCAGCTTTGCTTCCTTTGAAAAAATTAATTTTTTTAAAGACGATTTCGAAAATTATTCAGATGGGAAAATCCCTATGGTTTTAGTAGGAAATAAATGCGACTGTAAAGATCGACAAGTAACTCCTGAGCAAGGCAATGACCTAGCTGAAAAGCTTGAAATCCCATTTTTGGAGTGCTCAGCACTAACTGGCATTCACATAAACAAAGTTTTCGATATTCTTCTACAAGAAATAGTTAAGGTTGCGTCTAAAGAGGAGCCAGTTTCAAAAACGTCGTTTGTCATTAATGCTATTGTAAAGCAGCCGAAAAAGAAAATTAAGCAATGCTGCTTAAGCAAGTAATGAAATTTATAATATTTAAATATTTCAGCGATTTTTGGGTATTATCATAAGCTGAGATTAAAAAATAAACAAAATGTGAGATTCTATTTAAAATTTTCATGCTGAAATATTCAGTAATATATATGGCATTTTAGTAATTAAGAGAATTTATAAAGATTTTTCGTTTATCGTAGATTCAAGTAATTAAAAATTTTTAATAGCTTATTATATATTTATACCTAAAAAGAATTTTTTTAGAATTATCAACAGAACAATTTAAATGAAAATCCATTATCTTGAAGATTTTTTATTTCGAGTTCTATATATTTTATATTTAGATACCAAAGGTCTTAAATTAATTATAATCTTATAATTTTTCTTTTCCATCTTTCTTAAATTCAATTTTGTTTATTTCTTCTTGATCCATATTATTAACTCATGAGGCGAGGTGGAGGGACACTCAAAGGCAAAGGCAGTAAATTTGTTACCGCTCCTCGAGCTCGTCTAAAAGAAGAATCGCGCCAAGAAGAAAGTACTGTACCTGAAGATGATCTTATCAGTGAAGCAGCACAAGGTCTAAAAGGTTTCGATGATGTTCCACGATTAAGTGAAAAAGACCTAGACCAAGACATAGAACGTATATTAACTCCATCCAATCCCCAAGCGTCTCAAAACATTGCCTTCTTTTCTTACAAAGATCGTCAATTCAAAAGAGACGACTTAGTGGATCAAATGATCATTCACTTTGCTCAGGACGGCTTTTTCTTATTAAAAGACAGCAATGAAGCTAGAGATCAAGAAGATTTCATCGATTCCAAAAACCTTGAGGCAGAAGCTCAAATTAAAGCATCTTCAGTAGATACAGGGACAGTCCAGCTTTCACCTGAAGCGTTAATGAAATCTTTAAGAAACCAATTTAATTACGCTGAAAGAACAGCCCAGTCTTTTTCAATCCCTATAAAGGAACGAGGAATTTCAACTGAGCCACCTCCAACAAGAAGCTTTTCAGGGACAGTTACCCAATGGGATATTTATGACAATTTTATGTCAGAACTTGATAAAAAACGACAAACAGAACATGCAGAAAAAGAGAAGGAAAAGGAAAAAGAAAAAGAAACCAAAAAAAGCACAAAAAAGAGGGAAAGGAGAGAAGATCCCATGTATTCTAATGAAATGAGCTATGCACTGAAAATTATGGAAAGAATGGTGAACCAGAATGATTTGCAAAATACCTATCATATTTATAAGTATTTTGATGGAAATGCTGACAATCATAGGACAAGTGAGGGGTCACTCAGTGACTTGTGGATTTTTGGATCAGAAAAAACTAAGAAAAAAGAAGTCACATCATTAGTATGAAATCCAAGATACCATGACATGTTTGCAGTTGGTTATGGCTCCTACAGCTTTATGAAAAAATCCACAGGCCTCATCTGCTGCTATTCTTTAAAAAATACTAGATACCCTGAATACTTTTTTACAACTCAGCATGGCGTTATGTGCTTAGATTGGCATCCGCAGCACCCTGCCCTCCTTGCAGTTGGGCTTTATGATGGTACAGTCCTCGTATTTGACGTCCGTGCAAAACACAAGAAGCCAATATATCAAAGCACAGTCAGAACTAACAAGCACACTGACCCTGTCTGACAAGTCAAATGGCAAGACGACGATATGATGAAAAATTTAAGCTTTTTTTCGATTTCCAGCGACGGCAGAGTCACAAACTGGGTTTTAATGAAAAACAAGCTGGAAGCTGAAGAAGTTATCAAGCTAAAACTCGTAAGTGGCCAACGAGAAGGGGAAGAAGACATGGAAACTGCCTTAAGCGGCCTAGCTGGAGGCACTTGTTTCGATTTTAACCCCTTTTTTGAGCATTTATTCATAGTAGGAACTGAAGAAGGAAAAATCCATAAATGCAATAAAGCTTATTCAGGTCAATATTTAGAGACTTATGATGGGCATTTTATGGCTGTTTATAGCGTTAAATGGAATAAATTCCACCCAAAAATATTTTTAAGTGCAAGTGCTGATTGGACTGTTAAAATGTGGGACCATACCATAAAAGCACCATTACTTACATTTGATTTAGGAATTGCAGTTGGAGATGTAGCATGGGCTCCTTATTCCTCGACGCTTTTTGCAGCTATAACAGCTGACTCTAAGTGCCATGTTTATGATTTAGCACAAGAAAGGTTGTCAGAGATATGCGATAAAAGGGTAAAGAATGGGAAATGCAACCACATTGCGTTTAACCCAAGCGAGTTTATTATTCTTGTAGGGACAGATAGAGGGACTGTCTATTCGTTTAAATTGTCACCGAATTTAAGGAAAACGGTGCAGGTGACTGAAGAAGATGCTGCAGCCGGTATCACTCAAAGTGCAAAAGAAGTAAAGAAACTAGAAGAAATAATAGAAGCAATAGATAGGACTGTTTATTAAGAATTCTTAAAATCCATTTAAATTATGTTCGTTTCTCAACCAAAAGAACATTATGAGTCAAGATAATCTCATTAAAGATATAAGCACAGAAAAAGAATTTGACCAAACTCTCACGCCTGAATTAAGCTTTGGCGAAGAACGAACAAAGCCAATAAGCCCTTTGAGCTGTTTTAAATGTTCATTATCCAAACTGATCAGAAAACAACAAAAACTTACTGAATATAATGCATGACGATATTTTTCTCAAATTTGTATTGATTTGAAATATATGCATGATAACAAAATTATCCATATGGATATAAAACCAGAAAATATTTTTATAGATCAGAGCAATATAGCTAAAATTTGTGACTTAGGCTGAAGCGTTAAAAATGATGAAGTTAGGCTTTCATTTTGTACAGCACTTGACTATATGGCCCCAGAAACACTAAAAGACCAAGAACATTCATTAGAAGCAGATTTCTGAGCTATGGGAGTACTTCTATATGAGATGCTTCATGGGTATTCTCCATTTGAAGCTGAAAAAGACTCTGAAAAATATTTACAAGTTTGTAACCCTTCTATAACGTTCGATCCTAGTGTAAGTATTGAAGCACTTAATCTAATTAAAGGGCTTATAAAGGCAGATCCAGAGAAGCGGTTCACTCTAAATCAGGTACTAAGCCATCCTTTTCTGGGAAAATTTGACACTGATAGAAAATATGAAATTGGACAAAAAGTTTATAGTAAACTTTTCGGGCATGGAATAATTGAAGAAATTGAAGGTTTACTGGTCACTGTTTTTTATGCAGGAGAGAATGTCTTAGAATATTTATCAATCCCAGAAGTATCAGGCAAACTAAAAGTTTATCAAAAGAAAGAAATAAGTCATTTAGAAAAGAGGATGGACAAAACAATTCAATATGAAAAACACATTTTCGAAAAAATTGAAAAATATATTCATACTCCAAAACACAGCTTCATAATGCAAAAGAGCAGAATAAATTCAAGGAGGAACACAGACATTGAAGATGAAGAAATCTTAAAAATGTTATGCAAACACAAAACAACAAATATAAACAACCTTAGCATTCCTCCACCTCAGCAGAAGAAATTTCTTAATGATTCTTCTCAGGAATTTTTATTGTATGAAGAAAATGACAGTTCTGCTGCTGGACTGTTTGAAAATGAACAAGAAGTTAAATCTATTATAGAAGCAAGAAAAAGAAAACTAAAACAAATTGAAATTGTAAGTGAGCGTTGTACGATTGAAGCTCCAAGATATACAAACGTAAGAAAAGCTCCATATTTAAGTCCGCAATCTACAAAAAATAGTATTGATGGAAGCACAAGTGCTGTATCCGAAAAAGATGAAGAAATTAAGTCACCGATGTCGACTGAACTGACCCCAAGTAGTTATCAACCAATCACAGAAATTTATTATAAAAGACTCCATGTGCGTAAGCCTGGATTTGGCAGATGGCTTGGAGATATTTTGGGCTGTGTTGAAAGAACAACATATTAATAAATTAACTAATTAATTAATAACTAAATTTGAGCCTTGTATAAAAAAGAATTATTTTCTCTTAAATTTAATTTATACAAATATATGGAAGGATTCAAGGTATTTCTAATAGTCCAAGATTTAGAAGAAGGAATGAGGACTATCAGATGTAAATTATATTTAGACTTAAAATGTGAAGAATCAAACCAGAATCTAGCCTTTTTGTCTTTTTCAAATAAATATTTCACATTAGATGTGAATATTTATATCAAGCTATACACAGATGAGGAAGAATTAGTGCAGCCATACGCTGTTATTTTGCAAGAATCTGAGCTTTTAAAGGAATGGCATAATAAAAATACACAAAAAATCGAAAACTCTGAATGTAGCCTGCTGATATCAAATGGAGAGAATGAAGACCTCGAAAATTGGGCGATAGAAAATGAAATTGAGTATGTTTATGACAATTTAGACAATTTTGAAGGCTTTAAAAAAGATGATGGAGAAAACATTGGGCTTGGAAGAGTCAGAGAAGCAATAGAATGTGCTGCAGCTTCTTATGCAAAAAATGAAAAACCATCAGAAATCAAACAAGAAGAAAGAGAGCCGACAGAAGAAGAAATTGAGAACGACCTTGATACCTTTGAATATTTCTTAAATAAAATTAGAGAAGTCAGAGAAATGGCTCCAAATAGCACAGAAGAAGAAAGGAAAGAAAGAGCTGAAAACACGATTAAAGAATTAATGGAAAAATTTAAGCTTGATGACTAAAATGATTTATAATTTTTAATAATTGAAGAAGCCTGCTTACTGACAGATCTTTAAACCCTAGCTATATTCATTATTTTTTGCTCTTGAAATCAATTTATTTTATACCATCTTAAAAGTCCTGAAAATTTCTTTATTTTTCATTATTTCTAATATCAATGCTATTGAATGCTTTTTTAATATATAAAAAGTCACCATAAAAATGTCTAAATTCTATTATCATGGTAAAAGTGAAAAATTTGCTTTCAATGGAGTTTTCTTAATTATGGCATTATTTACGTATCAACTAAATTAATTTGAAAAAATCTACTTTTATCTATAAAATATTAAATCGAATTTTCAAGGAATTTTTAATAAAATATATTTTGTGGATAATATATGGGCTGCTCAATACCAAAAAAAGTGCGCATCAGAGCAACAGCCACAGCATCTATAGAGAACCAGCGAATTAGTGATGCTGGAAGCTTAATTATAAACGCGGGAACCTTTGTATTAGAAAATCGGCTTGATTTTCTAGACGTTTATAGAATGGGAAATTATATAGGCCACGGTGCATATGGAGAAGTAAGGATTTGTTTCCACAGAGAAACCTCAGCCAAAAGAGCAGTAAAAATATTCCGTAAAGATATTATCAGAAATGAATTATCCAGATCTCGTATAGAGCAAGAAATTAATATTTTAAAGTCCCTTGACCACCCAAACATTGTAAAAGTACATGAATTCTTTATTGACACAAAAAGAATTTATATAGTGATGGAATATTGCAGCGGAGGCGAATTATTTTCTGAACTAATTAAAAGAAATTTTTTTTCTGAAGCGAAAGCTGCACAAATAATGCACCAAATATTTTCAGCTGTAAGGTATCTCCATGAAAACAATATTATGCATAGAGATTTGAAACCAGAAAATATTTTGCTGGAAGACAAACACGATATAATGAATATAAAATTAATAGATTTTGGTACAGCAACTGCAAAAGTCCCTTTGAAATATTCGAGATATTTAGAAGGAACAGCTTATTATATGGCTCCAGAAGTCGCACTTGGCGGATATAACGAAAAATGTGATTTATGAAGCTGCGGGGTTATCATGTATATTTTATTATCAGGAAGTCCTCCATTCGATGGAAATAATGATAATGAAATTTTACTAAGCTCAGCCAGAGGATTATATAATGTAACAGGAGACCCATGGCCAAAAATCTCTGAAGAAGCCAAAGACTTGTTATCAAAATTATTATGCTCAGCCGATGAAAGATTATCAAGTGCACAAGCACTAGAGCATATATGAATTACGTCAAAAAGTATGGAAAATACACCTGATACTGAAGCAGTTGAGCTCGTTATGACTAAATTAAAACAATTCCATGGCGAAAGTAAGCTAAAAGATGCTGTACATACTTTTATAATTTCCCAATTTTTATCTTTTAAGGATGCTAAGTCTTTAAAACAAGTTTTCAAAAAATTAGACCTTAATGGAGATGGACGGCTTAGTAAAGAAGAGCTATACAAAGAATATCTCCATTCCATGGGACATACAGAAGCTTCAGCATTAGTAGAAAAATTAATGAAAGAAGTTGACACTGATAGTAATGGCTTTATTGACTATTCCGAATTTCTTAAGGCTACTTTGGATATAAAAAAAATTTTTTCAGCTGAAATTTTAAAGGCTGCTTTTAAGATGTTTGATTATGACGGAAGCGGCAAAATTTCAGCTGAAGAGCTAAAGAGGACCTTGGAAGATGGAAAATTAATTGACGATTGTGTATGGGACGAAATTATTAAGGAAAATGATTTAAATGGGGATGGAGAAATTGACTTGGAAGAGTTCCAGCAGTCTGTCCTGTCGAAGCTATAAAATTTTGTATTTAAATTATTTTTAGTTACATAATTTCGAGATTTTCTAATTTTTTATTGACGGGGTAGTAAAAACTTCTCATTATACTTTTCTATTATATATTTCTATAATTATTTCTATGGATTCTAATTTGAGAGTTTCAGGTACAGAGAGCCACACAGATCTACCTAAAGATTTTACTTGCGTTAGCAAAATTTGGCCACCAGAACGTTCCTTTTATACCAGTTTGGGTATTTCGCTCATCCAATCTCTGATTCGCATAAAAGGAACTAGTTACTTTAATATATACTGAAAAGGCCTACAAGATCACATTCAAGAAATACAGCGGCACGCTAGAGCTTATAATAGTCAAGCCCTTTTCAATATATATGCAACTTTGATTAATGTTTTAACAGACCAAGACCGGTATACTGCTATTTATTGGCTGACCTATTATTTAAGCACAAATCAAGATAATGCAATTGGGGCAATTGAGGTAGGAACAAAATGTTTGATGTGCGCTTGCCTGAATTTTAAAACTTATGAGTTTCCTATAATCTGGTCTTCTCAGCCTTATGATTTTGTGACCAAAAAGTTTTATTTAGAAAATTTGGCAAACTATTTAAGAGTTCATATTTTACTTGTAAATGATAGAAAATTTGAAATTTTCTGCAGATCAGATAAAAAAACTGCCCCTTTGATAACCCTTTATTTGGAAAAATATTATGATTATGGCATCTTATACCATTCAGAAGCTTATGCACTTGATAACAGCCAGGAAAATTTAGATACAAATAGATACCCATTTCTTTATGACCCTAAAATTGATCATTCTAGGCTAGAAGAAGAGCCTCTTATAAGAAGTAAAATTAGTTGCCCTCTAAATCCTATCCCTGAGGAAAAATCCGAGAGAGATGACATCCCCATAATAGAGCCAAAAGAAAAAATCAATCCTATTATCACTGACTTCTTCAAAGAAATAACGATAACACTAGCGAAAACAGCAAAAATCCCAAACAAGAATAATTTGCTTAATATTACTGAAAAATTAATAGACAATTTACCAGAAGACGAAAGTATCTTAATTTTACATAAGACAATTTCAAACATTCCTGACTGCCGCCACGAAATTTCTTGGTATAGCCCAAATTGTACTCAAGAGCATTGCTTAAAATGCCTATATGAAACAATTCAGTCATCCCATAATAAATCTGCAGAAATCAAATGCCCTTGTAATAAAAAAATGAGTCTAAAGTGTATAGATGAGATAGAAAAAAAATGTGGAGAAAAGCCAGCTCCAAAAAAAAATAATATAAAAAAAGCTCCTAATGAATCAGAAAATAAAGGCTTATATTCTTATGAAACACAATTAAAAAATTTTGAACCTAAAAAAAGCTTTAATTTAATTCAAGACAAAGAAGTTCCAGCTGATAGAATAAGATCAGCAAGCCAAGGGCTTAGACCTAAAGAAAAATTACAAAGGTCAAATATTGATTTTGAAGCCCCTCAAAATTCTTTTAATATTAAACCTCCTAGCCCTTCTCCAAAGAATTTTAATATAAAAAGAGCAGACTCTGTGATTATTAATTCTGGTTACCCAGAACCTCGCAACCCAGAACCTCGTAACCCAGAACCTCGTAACCCTGAACCTTGTAGCCCAGAGCCTGAAAAAACTTTTAGTATAAAATTAAAAGAACCTATAAAGGTAAACTTCAAAGATTGTGAAAATTGCAAAGAACAAAAAGAAGAGGACGAATTTAATACTGTGGTTTGCAATGGCCATGATATTTGTTCTTATTGCAGAGCAAAATCAAAAAAGACAGGGGAATGCCCAATTTGTAAAAGAAAATATAGCGATTATGAGATGAGCTATATAACCGCTTTGGTGAGCAGCTTTCAAGAGAAGGAGATGCCTTGCTAATTTAATAATCTTTATATAAATATTTTCTTATAAAATAAACATTTAAAATAGCAGGATTAAGGCTTGACTCGGGAAATATTTTGCTCAAATCCTATCCTCGGTTTTAGTCTAAATAATTTTTACAGTTTAATATTCGATTTTTTTCCAAAAACTTGCCTATGATTTAACTGTGGTACTGGGGTAATAGCTTGTATATAAGCAAAGTCTCCATTTCTAACTTTCAAATTGCTTTTCGAGTTATGTCTTCCTTTGACCGAATAATGCATTTTTCCATCCTCATGCTCAAAATAAGTCGGGCTAACATTTTGTCCTCTGTCAATCTCAATCTGTTTTAAGCTTGGAATTTGTCGGCTTTCATTAAAATGTTTTGCCCCATTAAGTACTGGGATTTTTAAATCGCTTTTTTTTTTCTTAATTTCTTGGTGTGATAAATTTGGGTAAGTTTCTTCATCTCTTCTCAGCCTTAAATTCGGCAAAAAATTCGGTGGGGGAAGCTGATTTCTTTCTATTTCTTGATCTTTTCCTGGAATAATTTCATCAGATTTTAAATTGATACTTTTTGTGATATTTCTTTTTGGGGTTACATCCCTTACTGTACGTGGAAGAGCTCCAGGTTCAGGTGAAGAATGTTCGCTCATTGATTTTTTTAGGCTAAAATTATTTTCGGTGTCGTCGTTAAATATTTCTAATAGTTCGTGCTCAAATGAAGCTTTAAAAGAATTTGAAAAATAATCATGCTTTAATAAATCATCACAAGTAAACCTAGATTTTGGCTCAAAAGCAAAGCAGCCTTTTAAAAAGGATACAACGTTACTTGGAAATTCTTTGAATTTTGTTTCAAGGGTGACTATTTTTTTAGGCAAAGGAAGCTATATAAAAAATACCTCAACTCCTTCATATATTGGATTTGTGTTAAAAGCATTTGACTGCTTATCTGACAAATTTCCTCCAATTATAGAAAGAATGTGCCGCAATGTATCAAAATCTGAATCTCCAGGAAATATCGGAAGCCCAGTAAGCAGCTCTGCACAAATGCAGCCAATAGACCAGACATCTACTTCTTTTCCATACTCATTATCTCCTACAAGCAGCTCTGGAGCTCTATACCACCGTGTGGACACGTAATCTGTATATTTTCCGTTGAGGGTTGCCAGCACCCTGGCAAAGCCAAAATCGCAGAGCTTTAAAATTCCGTTTTGGGTTAATAGTAAATTTTCGGGCTTTATATCTCGGTGAACAATATTGTGGGAGTGGCAATATTTTATTGCTGATACCAGCTGATACATGATTTTTTTGACCTGAGTCTGACTTAAACCATTTTGATTTGTTTCGAGTTCTGACAAAATTGTGTTTTCGACATACTCGAATACCAAGTATAAGTGTTTATTTCTGCGAAAAACCTCATAAAGAGTAACAACATTGTGATGGCTCAGAGATTTCAAAATTCGGATTTCTCGCATGGCAATTTTCCTGATGGCTTGGTCTTCGTCACTTTCCTTGAATTTTTTTATAGCATAATACACCCCAGTTTCTTTATGCCTTGCCTTGAAGACTGTTCCATAAGTTCTATATAGGAAATACCCTTCTCCTATGATCTCGATAGTTTCATACTTATCCATCTTAAAAATTAATCTGTAATGAATCAAATTTGGATTAGAAGGAGATATAAGCTAGAATTTTTATGAAAAGATACCAAAAATTCGTAGACTGAGAGTGGATTTTTAATGGGTTTAGGATTTTGTATTGATTACTTAAAATTTTAATGGAAAAATAAACGCTTAAAAACAATCATTTAATTATTAAGCAGAGTGCCCATTGCCCAAATAAATAAAGATTTTATGGCTTGAATAATAAAATTGATTGATTATTGTAAATTTTCTTTTTTCAATCTAAAATTTATTTTAGCAGAGCCATAAGTTTCAATAAATTTCAAATCAAGCCAGCAAAACTATTTTAAGTCCACACATAATAAACAATTTATGCTTTGTTATTTTTATATCTAATTAAACTTAGCCTAGAGAACTTAATTTTTTGACATTTATAGTGGCTTATAATAAATATGAGGGACAAGTGGAGGAAGAAAAGGATGAGACGTCTCAAAAGAAAGCGACGAAAGATGAGACAAAAGGCTAAATAAGCCCTTAACTAATTTCACAGACTTTCCAGCCTAATACGCTAGCATTCTAAGCTTCTAATTGTTTCACCTGGACTTGTTCCAGCACCCAAAAATCTTAACTTTTCCTTTTAATTTTAAGCTGCGGCTGACACCTTGTCTGCACCCTTTAATTTTCTTATTCATCCATATCAGTTATTGTTTAAAAATGTCACTAGACCCTTCAAGAACAGACCAAAGCCCTCTCAAGCCAAAAGGAGACGAAGAAGATTTCGAATCCCGCGACTTCCAAGAACTAGAAAGCGAATTCCAAGCTGTTTTACGCGAAATTGGAGGCGATAAGCAGCTTGAACATTTCAGACGAGAATATGAAAAACTCCATCGAGCACTTAAAAATTCGCACGAAAACGAGAAAAAATTGATTAAAAAATGCAAAGAACTGAACCAACAGATCACAGAAAGCACTCTAAAAGTGCAGATGGCTCTAAGATTAAGCCAAGAAGAAAACGAAAATATTAGAGCTTTTCAGGCAGACCTAGATCGAGCTGTAAAAACATTGGAAGCTTTTAGAGAAAAAGAAGAAAAAGCTAAAAAGACCATACAGGATTTGAGGGAACATATAGAGCACTTAGGACAAATCGTAGAACAAGGGTCAGGACTTGCAGTGGGACAAGATAGCACTGTAAACGAGCTGCTAAGGGCTAAAGATGAGTTGAAAAGAGAAGTGGATATAGGAAATGAACAAATTTCAACTGCCCAAAAAGAGCATGCAGAACTGCTTGATAAACTCCAAAAACTCGAAATTTCCCGACAAACCTATAAAGACGAAATTGCAGCTTGCAACACCCAAATCGCAGAAATCAAAGAACTCATGCAAGCTGAAAACAAAAAAAAGCTTGACACAGAAACCGCTTTAAATGAAGAAAAAGGCGTTTTTGACGGCATTTTAGAAAGAATTCAGCAGAAAGACAACCAATTAAAAGCTCTTGTAGAGGAAAAAAGCAATATTCAGAAAGAAATCAAAAAAGTTGAAGACCAGCTACAAGAGAAAGGCTACGGACTCCAACAAGCCCAAAAAGAGCTTAGCGCGGCTGAGGAGAAAAAACTCCATCAAGAAATTGTCAGAGAAAATATTTTAAGAGGAAATTCTCAGCTAGAAGAAGATGTAGAGCAGGCCAGAAAAGATGCAGAAATCATACAAGGTGAGCAGGAAAAGCTGAAAAAGGAGCTGATTTCTCAGAATAAAAGGCATGAAAGCTTGTTTACAGAAAGAAAAGAAGCAGAGCTGCTTAAGGATAAAGCAAGAGAATATATGCATGAACTTATAAAAGAAAGTGATGCACTTAGAAAAGCCACTGAGGCTGATCAAAATTTAATAGAAAACCTAAAAAGAGAAAGAGATATGATCATGAAAACCATCATGAGAGCCCGAGATAATATCAGGATGCAAGAAGATACAGCAATTACTATGGACAATAATAGGAAAAAGGTAGAAAATGAAATTAAAAAATATTCAAAAGATATTAAAAAGCTGAAAGATAAAGTTTGGCAACTACAAAAAGAACAAGAAAGATATGGGATTGAGAAGTCACAAGCTTATGCTAAGTATTCTCAGTGTCTTGAAGAAGTAAAACTCTGCAACTCAGTGATTGCTGAGCTCCAAAAGAAAAATGTAGAAGCTGAAGCCAAGTTAAAGCAGCAGCAAAATTTGTATGAAGCTGTCAGATCTGATAGAAATTTATATTCCAAAAACCTTATCGAAAGCCATGAAGAAATTGAAGAGCTCGATAAAAAGAAAAAAATCATGCTCCATCAAATAAACCAACTCAAAGAAGAAATTGCTGTCAAAGACACCGAATTAATCCAAGAAAATAAACGTGTCGGGACCTTAGAAAAATCCATGCACGAAGCTGAAGAGAAAAAAAATGAGCTGATTGCTACACAAGAAAAGCTTGAAGAGGTCATAAGAGAATGTGAAAGAGAAATCCAAAGGCTTAAATACGTGATTACTGAAGTAGAACAAGAAAAACTAAAGCAACAAAAAGAGCTGGAATTAGTCACAAATGAAAGGGATATTTTGGGGACCCAGCTGATTAGAAGGAAAGAAGAGCTTGAACTTTTGTATGAAAAAATAAAAATTTTTACATCAACATTGAAGAAAGGAGAAGAGCAGTACAAGCAGAGGCTGGGGGATATTGATATATTAAAGATAAGGATTGCAGAATTAAAGCAAAAATTATCGTCTACTAAAAAAGAAGCAGCAGCTGTTTTTGATCTTAAAAAAGAAAATTATTATTTAGAAAGAGAGTTGTTAGAAGAAAAAGTTAAAGTAAAAGCCCTCAGTGAAGAAGTCGAAAATACCATGAATGTTCACAGGTGGCGAAAACTTGAAGGCACCGAGCCAGAAGTCTACGAACTTATCACAAAAATCCAAACCCTCCAAAGAAGGCTGATCTCCAAAACTGAAGAAGTCGTCATAAAAAATACCAACCTTGACAAGCTAGAAAAAGAATACGAAAAATTAAAAGCATCTTTAGCCAGACACCCTGGCCCAGAAAGTGCTGAAAAAATCCAAGAATGTAGGAATATTCTTGAAGAAAAGAAAAGCCAAATGGACAGTATGGAACAAGAACTTGGGCTATATCAAGCACAGTCTAATCAGTATAAATATGAAATTGATAGATTGACCAGAGAGCTACAAGAAGTCAAGAAAAATTATTTTACAACGAAAAAGAGGGAGCAGCTGATTAAGGAAAGACAGCTGAAAGATGAAGGAAAAGATAAGCCTATCATTGTAAGAAATCCTCCTCCACAGAGATTTACAGGTGGAGGATTTAATTTAGCAATTTAAATAACAGTTTTAATATAAGGGTAGCTGTTTATTTTTATTAATTTAATTAAATAGGAATTTTAGTAGGTTACTGGCTTCCATACCTTAAAAAATTCATATTATTTATAATGAATTCAACTCAGCCTAATCCAATCCAACGAAAAACAGTTCTCGTCCGCCCCAAAACTGCCCTCCCCAAAAAGAACTCTCTTGGCGAAGCCTCCCCAGACTACAACTCTGTCTTTAACTTATCAAAAGATGAAGAAGAACTCATCGGATTCAAAAAATGGAGTCAAGATTACGGTCTTGATTCCAAAGACAATAAAGGCAGCTTTAAAAGCAGTACCCTCGGTAGCCTAAATACCTACCCAATAATAAACGCGACGATAAAAGATCTTCGCCCTCAAATCACAATAAACGCTTATTCGTTATTTAATGCAATCGCCCAATCTGATATTTCAGATAATAAGACACATCAAAAAACGAATTCTAGCACAGAAAAAGAATTGCGGTTAATTACGAAAAATAAATCCCCAGATTCTATATATAGATTAACCACTGAGTCATTACTTGCCTATAAATTCCAAAATCCTGATAAAAAAATCATCATCCCACCCAGACCTAAAACAGCTAGTAGAGTGCCTAAACAACCTGAATATATAGAATTTTATGAAGATGACCATGAAAAATCATGAGAAGACACTGTGAAAACCATTGTCCAGGCATCAAAAGAAGAACTTTTGAAACGCAAAAATTCTCAGCCTGATAGTTTGACGACCAATACAGAGCTGTCGACTCGAAGAATGGAACAAATTTATGAAAAAACTGAGCCAAGAATTGGAGGGAAAAGAGTTATTATGTCAATTTCTAAAGAAAATCACCACATTGAGCCTGATGAGCCTAGAAGAATATCCCAAACTGCATCTCAGCCAGCAATTTCATCTAAAAAAGACTCATCCCCCATTACTAGGTTCACTTGTATCAAAAATGGAAATAAATTTTTATGTGCTTATGAGCCTCCTACTAATGAGCCAAAACCTGCAATTAGGCCTTTTTCTGCTTACAAGAAAAGGTCAAATTCTAATAAAGAGCTTCCAAAACAAAATATAAAAGCATCACAAGGGGCTGCATTTTGGTACTCCTCAACATTAACTGCTCCATTTGGACAGCCAATAAGAGGTAAAAAAATGAAGGACACTTCAGATTTTGGGGTCATGTTCAGGCCTGATTTTTTAAAAACTGGGCAAGTTTCAAGGTTTCAAGAGAAGTTTAAAGAAATTTCAACAGCTTCACTAAAAAGGATAAGGTTTTTGAAAGCTGGATTGCATAAATAACTTATTCCCGCTAAATTAATAAAAAATGGCTAGCTCCAAACCCGCGCAAGGCGATCATCACAGATATATCACTCATCTTTCTTTATTCTATGAAGATCCAATCGAAGAAGTCGACATCATTGAGCTTGAAGAAATCACAAGAAAAAGAGTCGATTTATTGAAAAAAGTTGAGCTAAATTTGAGTGAGAAAATGAACCTGAAATACATTAGCATTGACCCACTATTCACAGAGAAATTTAATGATAGAGAAAAAGAATTCAGGGATAAGGCTTCTCATTTTATGCTAAAATTGGCTTATTGCAGCCATGCGGAAGAAGGGAAATGGTGGGTTAATATGGAGACTGCACTATTCAAAATGAGACTTAATAATATGGGTGACCCAAGCGAAGTTTTAAGGCAGGCAAATATCAGCTTTGAAATGAAAAAGACTGCAGATATCGAATTTCCATTACCAGAAGATAGAGAGGCTATAGGGAGCAGCGGTTTAAGATACAAAGTTCCTCTTAGTTTAAGTGCTTGTGTATTAAAACTTGGATATTTTCCAATAAAAGGCTTTTGCTACGTCACCAGGGAGCATTTAATTGATGTTATTGCTGATTTATTTAGAGCTGGATGTGATTTAGCTTTAAAAGAAGCTTCAAAAAATATTATTACAGACCCAAGACTTAAATCCATTATTGATAGAATTACAAACCCGGATGCTGATAATTTGTATGAAAATAAAGCACCAAAAGAAAAATTTGTGACCTTAGAAAACCTTGATATGATGTCCCATAACCATTTCCCACCATGCATGAAAAGACTTTTCAACAATTTAAAAGCAAATCATCATTTAAAACATTATGGAAGGCTTCAGTTTGGACTTTTCTTAAAAGGGGTAGGATTAAGCTTAGACGATGCTTTGAAATTCTGGAGAACTGAATTTTGTAATAAAATGACTGTGGAGAAATTTTCAAAAGAGTATGAATATAACATTAAACATTCGTATGGAAAAGCTGGGAAAATGACTGATTACACACCATGGGCCTGCAGGAAGATTATCCACTTCCCCAATCCAGGTGATGGAGAGTTCCATGGATGTCCTTTTAGGCATGCAGCTAGAGGAGAGCTGCTGAGGATTCTAACCTCTTATGGTATAAATGAAGAAGCAAAAACATCAATCATGCAGAAGTTCCCAAATGAGCCAGAAAGGTCCTGCATCAGTCTTTTCAAAGCTACCCATGAAAATACCCCTCCAGACCTTCTCGAGCACGTAGGCAGACATCCCAATTCATACTTTGATGCCTCAATCAAATATTACAACTTAGCCGGAAGGTAATATTTATTAATTAACATGGTAAAATTTTTTATAATAAACTCACGGAAACTGAATAATGAATTATAAGTAATTTAAATGGAAGAAGAACCCAAAATAAACTCATTCGACATGATAAAAGAGCTTCAAGAAGAGCACAAGTCTCCTTTTGAAAACCCAGAAATTGAAGAAATGCAGAAAAAGCTCAAAATATCTAGAAAAAAGCAAGAAAACTTTAAATATAAAAGCGTGCTAAGCCAAGAGCTTATGCAAGAACTTAAACAAAAGTTCCAAAATTCGTTGAATAAGCTGAATAGCATAGACACCCGTGATGTGGCTACCAGAGAAGTTCGACTTTTAATTGAGAGAAACAGCTCAATGGAAGCCTTAAGAATTTATATAGGCTGTTTAAGCGAACACAGAAAAGCAAAAAGTCCTTTGGCAAGAGAACAAGAAGTACTATTGCTGGGGTACATAAGCCAGGTATATGAAGATAGGCTTATAGAGGACAAAAACAGCCCTTTGAGGATACTGGTTAGGCTTGCTGAGATAATTCAGATGTATTTTAAAGATTTAAATAGAAAAGTCCATGAAGCTGCAGCTGTTTCTATGTGTATGATATACAAATTTTCCCTTCCCAAAACGTCACCACAAATAGTATTTACCTTTATGTTTGAGCCTTTAAATAATATTTTATCATCAGGAATTGACGTTCAGGCTCAACAAGCTGCAGCTTTAGTGATTTTTAAATGAGCCGAATTATTAGCCCAAGAAAAAGATATAGAAATTTTATATGAGCTTTTACAAAGGACTATTGGGCTATTTTTAAAACTAAGGGCAGATTTTGCAGATTTAGTTAGTGCTATAGGACTTATGATAGAAACTATAGGTTTTCAGGCTATAACAGAAAGTATAATACTATTGCTAAACAAGCTGATACAGTATTTAAAATGCACAAGCAATTATGGGCATTTATTGAAAATTGAAGCTTGCCGGCTATTGTGCTTCATTTCTGTATACTTAAGGGAAAATGGTGACTTTGAGCCAGGGCAAGTCATTTTTGACGTAATAAATGCACTAAAAGATGTCAGGACTGATAAGCTACCATTGGTCCAAACTTCTGCAAGAGAAGCATTAAAAGGCTGAGAACTTTTAATTTCTGAGCCAAAAATTTTAAAAAAATCAGAACTAAGAGACAGTATTGAATTGCCACAAATAAAGCAGCAGCCAAAGTCAATTTTTCCGAATCATTTCAAAAATATCCGAAATTTGGTTAAAATCCAAAAAGAAAAATCCCAAAAAGCAAATTTTCCTATAGTCGAAAAAGGCCAAAAATGGGGAATTTCAAAGCATGGGTTTCTTAAAAGAGGGTCAGGACAATTCTCTTATATTGAGTCTGAAGGGGTGGTAGATATAAATAGAGCCTTAGATAAAAGGCCAAGCGTCAGAGAATATTTACAAAAAAGGATAAATTCAGCCCCACCTAGAGAGAGTGTTGAAATTTTGTATAAAAAAGACCATCAGTTAAGTGTGTACAAAAGACATGAAGTTATTCAGGAAGAAAACATTGGCTTATTTGTAGAGGAAAAGATTGTTGGTGATGAAAGATTAATTCCATGGAAAAAAGAAGAAGAAGAAAATAAATTTGAAAAACCTATAGAGTCGGGAAATAATTTAAAAAATAGTGGAGAATTTATTATAAGGAAAAAAACTATACCTAAAGTAACGGCGACACTAACTGGGGAGGAAACTCCAAAAGAGCCTCAAGAGGTTTATTTTTTGCATGAAAGGCAAGAATCTCAGTTTGTGAGCCCTGATGGCTATCAAAAAATGAAGTCACAAAATTCAATTTCAGAATTTAAGCCAACTCCGAGTTCGTTGGTATCGCATTCAATTGAGCTAAAAAGCAGCTTAGATTCTGACAATAAGCCAAAAAATCCCCAAATTACTCCAGATAGCTCTATTTCATATAGTCAAGTCGAAGCAAAAGAAAAAATTGATAGCAGATCATCTAAAGAAAGTAATCAAATAGTGAAATTAGATTCAGAAAAAAATTTACTAAAAAATGAAATAAATTTAAAAGAAGGTCTAAGGGACAGTTTTGTAGTAATTAAAAAAGAAATTCCTAATTTTGACAAATTAAGTTCTCCCCGATCAATAAACCTAGAACCTATTAAAAAAATAAACCCTGATAAAGACTTACAAATTGCTAAGTATGAAGATCCAACTAGAATTCCTATAAAAAATGAAGAAATTGGCTCTCAAAACTCTAGCGATAATCAATTACCAAAAGAAAAAGTCAAAATAAATACAGGATTGGTATGAAAAGCTTCAAATAATCAAGTTGAAAAAGAAGATTCTTTAGAGAAAATTCAGCAAAATAAATCAATTGAATATTTAAAACCTTCTTTATCCAAGGCCAAAAAATTGGAAATACAGCAGCAGAGCCAAATATTTAATTATATACCTAAAAAAAAGGAAAATAAACAACAAGTTAACAAGCAAAATGCTGAAAGTCCAGAAATATGTTCAAAAATTAAAGAAAAGGATGAATTTTCTCAAGAGTTTATCGACTCACTTGAAAATATTGAAAAATTTGAGCTGAAAAAATCTTTTATCCACCCTCCACAATCCTATAATGAACATATAATTAATTTTAACGAAGCTTTTAAAAAAAGCTGTTATGGGCTTCAAAGCCAAATGGAGCAAAATTTCGATCTGATGACTAATAAGCTCGGTAAAATTGAAGAAAGAATAGACTCAGCTCAAGAAGCTCTCTATCTTTTATCAGCATATAATGAATTATCTAACAGAGAAGAGGAAGAAATTATTGAAAAACCAAGCCCTAAAACCCCTATGTGGACCCAAACATTAATAAGCCAAGAAATCCAGACTTCATTTATAAATCATTATAAAGAAGAAAACAAGCCAAAAACTTCCCACAAAAATTCTATATCTTTAAGTAGCCAAAATTCAAATAAATCTATCCAGGTAGAGCTTACAGAATTTTCTATAGAAAATAAAAATCCCCAAGATATTTTAGCCCGCACATGAAGCAGCACTATAAAGAATTTAGATGCCAAAAATATCAACTCAGCTTATAAGTCTATTTTAGACACAGGAGATGATATTTATTTATTGCGACTTATGCATAAAACAGGCCCATGCTTGCGAAAATTTACAGAAAATACTGCAAATGCTTTATTAAGCAGGCTTGGGTTGATACTAAATTCTAATTTTATTGAAAATATTGGCCTTAACTGGATTCTTGAAAGCATTGAGCTTGGGCATATTAAAAGCATTTCTTCTGATGAAAAGGCACAGCTTGTTGAGGCACTAGACAAGATGAGCTGTATAAATGACGAAGAAGGCCAAATGGCAAGTGAGCTATCGAATTATATCCAAGCTGATATTTAAAAGAATTTTTGCAATTAATAATTTAATTAATTTATGAAATAATTGTGAATAAATTATTTTCTTAATGCCAGGAATGTTATATCAGTGCTTATAATATATAAGAATCTAGAAAGGCATTATATTTAATATTTTTTTGAAGAAACTCATATCCCATTTCACTAATCCTACAACAAACAATAAATCAAATCTTCTATTCTCCTCATATATAAATCCTTAATACCCAAAATATTTAATTTCCCAAAAATCTATCTACCTTTATAATTCTTAAAAACAATTATCTAAATGTGGTTAACTTATTGCTTTGGCTCTTCCAGCTTAATATTAGGAAGCTCTGCAAGATCGAGTGCTTTCAGCAATTCCAGAGTGGCAGCATCTACCCTCAGTTCTCTAGTGCTAACTACAGATCTTTCAGGAATATAGTCAAGTTTCTTTTCCCTTTCCTCTTCTTGTATTTTCAATGAAATTCCTCTGACTGGGCCTTTTTGAATTCTTTTCATGAGATGTGTGGCGTAGCCTGCAATTTTGTTTCGTAAACGTTTGGTTTGGATTACTGCGACTTCATCACAGATTCTCTTGTTGATGTGGAAATCAGCAGTCATTCTGGCGTAGAATTTTTCGACGATGGCTCTTGCTGCTTTTTTCACTGTTTTTGTTCTAACTCGACCCATCTTGATCCACTAATTATAGCCATTTTATGGGTATTTAGAAATTTGAGAGGAAAGTGAACAGGTATGGGAGTTGAGGGTTGGGGATTTATAGGATTTAGATGGGGTTTGAAAAAGAAAGGCGAGAGAGGGAAATAAGCCAGATTGATAATTAATAGGGAGGATTGATATATGATGATATTTTGTGATTGAGTTAGAAAGATTGGGCATTAAGTTCTGCGATTGTGCTTAAATTTTAACGAATTCAAATAATATCAGCCTTTTAAGATATTAAGAATTAATTAGAAATAATTTCTTGAATTTTATTATAAATTACTTCAGAAGAAATATATTAAAAAATGCTTAAACAAACTCATACGCTTCTCTTACAAAATCCAAGTTCAAGTACCCAACTCTTTCATATTTATTAAAAAGATCCCTCACTTCTTCTGTCGGTGGCTCCATATACTCTTTATAATCCTCAGCCAGCTTGATTATTTCTTGATTCATTCCAGCTAATTTAGCGCACTCTAGCCCAAATGACCACGACATCGGTGCAGGAATAATTTTATAAAGCATCAGTATATTTTCTTGAGAAATCTTTATATCAGTATGCAAATTTTTTATTTTAGGGTGATCTAAACTCGAAAGTTCTGAAAAATGGGTCGCAAATAGAGTAATACAACCAATTTCGGCTAATTCTTGTACAAAACCCCAAGCCAAGCCTAGCCCTTCATTAGTAGATGTCCCTCTTCCTAGCTCATCTATAAGAACTAGTGATTTCTTTGTAACGGTCTCAAATAGCTTGGCCATATCTTTCATTTCTGCCATAAAAGTAGAAATCCCCATAAGACAGTTGTCTTCAGCTCCTATTCTTGTTATAATTCTATCAAAAATAGGAATATGGGCTGAGGAGCATGGGACAAAACAGCCACAATGAGCCATTATGCAGCATAAGCCGACTTGTTTTAGATATGTTGTTTTGCCGCCCATATTTGGTCCTGTGATAATGGCGATACTTTGATTAGAAATTTCGAAATCAGCGTCATTAGGAATACAAGTTGTCATCCTTTCTAAGCTTGGGTGCCTTGAGTCTTTTAATGATAAATACCCAGAATCATTCAAAATTGGCCTTGTATATTGCTCTGGTGCTTTTAAAGCTACATATGCAAAGGATAATATTGCATCAAGTTCACTGATAACGTCAGCCATGTCAATTAAAACTGGTAAATAGCTTGAAACAAATTCAATAATTTTATCTACCAGCTGCACCTGTTTTATTTGAAATTCTTCACTCAAACTTTCTTTTCTTTGGCAGCATTTTTTCAGATCAATACATGTAAGTGTCACTGTATTCTGCTTATGGGAAACAATTATATATCTATCATCAGGATTTTCTCTTAATGATATATGAATTTCTTTTTTATTTCCTTCAAGAAGCCACATCGATGTCTGAGATGGGACAAGCTTAAGCTCTTTACTTAATCCAAGATCTTTTGTTGCTTTAATTCTGCAATTTTCTATATCTTTTTCTACAGCTTTAATTTCTTCATGGATTTCTTTAAGCTCTGGGCTAAAATTAGGGTTTACCCTGTAATCTTGGTCCATGCTGCTATGCTCTAAGTCAATTCCTTTTTCTATAAGCTCTATTAGATTAGAAAATTGTTCTTTTCCAGCTGCAATATTTTCTTTATAATATAAAGAATTCTGCAGGATAAGATTCGCAATTGTCATGAAGTCTTGGGCGAAGTGGTAAAATCGGACACAATCTTCAAGATTGGCGCCCTTTTTGCCTTGGCTGAATTTGTTAAATTTGCTGATAAGGGAATCGAGATCTGGGACCTTTTTTAAGGCTATTTGTAAGTCAGTAAGGAGGGCTTGAGAATTATAGAAAAACTCGACTTTATCGAGCCTTTGAGATATTAAGGGTATGTCAATTAAAGGATTTTCAACCCATTGATGGAGAAGTCTGGAGCCTTTTGGAGTTTTGCAGCAGTCTAGCAGTTTAATTAAAGAAATTTCTTCTTCGGAAAATAAATTCAAAGCAGTTTTGCAGTCTGAAATATCAAGTGTTTCTGCGAAGCTCATTTTTATATATATGAGTGCTTTTTATGAGAAAAATTGAAAATTAATTCATTCTTACTTTTTAAAAAATAACTTAATTATTTATCTTGAATCTTTGCCTATTTTTAAGATTTTGATATTAAATTTCGCGAAAAATTTAGCTATTAAAAATTATTTTCTTATATATCTTTATTTTTTTTTATTAATTTGCTACTTTATTTATTTATTTTTCAACTTTAACTAATTATGTCTGATAAAGGTGATTTATCTTTAAATTACAAAGAGGAGGGAAACCAATTTGACGAAGAAACAATAATGCTATACAACAAATTTCTCAGGAATCCCCAAGCTTTAAGTAATCAGGGAAGAACTGCTTTACTTGCAGGATTACTAGAAAACTATGCAGATCTAAAATTAATTAAAACATTATGCTGCTATACAATTAGCGATAGCAACCTTAGAGCTTTTATATGAAAGAGATTTTTAAAATATCTGCCTTTTGATAGCCAAAGGTCAGAAGAAATTTTTGAAATAAAAAAGAATCTTTATCTTACCTATATAGATGATATTTATTTGAAAAATAATTTGCAAGAAGATGTTATTAAGCCTATAGAGCTGGATATTCCAAGAACTGTTAATTTCCCTCTAATAAATAATCAAGATGCAAAAGAGGCTTTTAAGAGACTTTTATATATTTTATGTATGAAATATAATAATGCTCAGTTTCATTCTGGATTTACGTTCATATGTGTGCCATTATTTCAAGCATATTTGTTAAGCTATGATGTGAGTCAGCAGCAGAACCCATCAAATGATATTATATTTCAATTAGAAGTGGATGTATTTTATTCACTTAGAGAAATTTTCAAAGAAAATCAATGGATTTATAGTAATAATTTACTCCAACAAGAGCTTAGCGAATTCAGCTCATATATCAAATTATACGACCAAGAGCTTGATGAACATTTATCTATAAACGAAATCGAAGCCAATTTCTATGCATACAGATGGCTAAAATGCTTATTTACTCTCGATTTCCCAGTCCAATTTATGCTAAAAATCTGGGACGTTCTCATAAGTTGTGACGAAGGTTTCAGATTTTCAATAAAAATCGCAGCCGCCGTCCTTCTAAAGTTCAGAGAAAATATTCTCTCCAGCTCAGACACAGCCCAAGTTTTGACATCAATTTCCAACATAAAAAATTACAATTGGAATGACAATGAAATTGAAATGGTAATTAGTCACGCTTTTATGCTTAATTAATCTCTATTAAAAAAATTATTCCATACTAGTTACCCAGCTTACATTTGTTTGTTTTTCTGTATTCATCCTCACAATATCATGAGCAGCATCATTTAGAGACACAAGCACAGGTTTATATATAGGGTTCATCATAATATCATATGATGGGATTCCATGCTCTTTAATTTCTTGATAATTTTCTTTATAAGTCCCTTGGTCTTCCCTTATTTGTTCATCTCCAATTTGAGCTATTGTCATTTTGAATTTTGAGATTTCATTTATCACGATTAAAGATACTAAAACAACGACAACTAAAGAAATTAGCGTCATATTTAATATCCCAGAATTCATTGATATTCTTTCACCTAGAGAATTGTGGTCAGGATTAAGCTCGCCTGAGCTATTTATATAGACTGTGTCAGGGAAAATTTCATCAGCTCCATACATATAGAGAGAAAAAGAACAGTGTAGTAATATTACGTATGGCATGTAGCTTTGGACTTTATCATTAATTTGGTTAGAATATAATGGAGGCGCTCGATAAAATCTCAAAATAAGGAATTTGTCAGTCCAATAAGCAAAAAATAAAGTAAAAAAACAAATAATATTTAGTAGAGGAATTCCTCCAGAGTACAAAAAACAGGTAAAAATTGTATTTAAAATCTGAGCAACCCTTACAGACAACTGGAATTCAGGGCCTGCATAAAGGCTGTTTAGCTCGTGCTGCATTTTGTAATATTTATAAAAGTATCTTCTTTTTATGATATTTATAGGATATAAAATAAATAATGTAACAAAATGAGGAGACGCCACTCCAATGAACATTGTAATTAATATAGTCGACCCCACCTTTGTGTACCAGTCCCTGGAAAAATCTGAATAATCCCCATTAAATAAATAATCCTTGAATGCTAAATCTTTTACAAATACAAGATCTTTGAAATTGGCGTTTACCATTAAAGTAATTATTGAGGTATTGAAAAATAATACAAAAAATAGCTTATTCATAATAGATAGCTGCTCCTTAGTCCAAGTTGAAGCTCTTTCGTACTGAGTAAGCCAGGTTAAAGTCCATTTGAGTATATAATTGATAGCAATAATCCCCAGACTTGCAAAAACTCTTACAGTTGTAGCAACTCTGAATTGTGAAATATAGTCACTGCAATAGTTATTATATTCAGAGTCGTCCAATATTTTCGAAAATTTTTGCTGCATGCACCAGCAATAAACTTGTGTATCACTTTTATAATTTGTTTCCGCATAATCCAACGTTGCTTTTACATCGATTTTTTTGGCACAAGATTGGTCACTTGGCAATAAATTTTCTTCAGCTTGAATTACACAGATTAATATGATAGACCCAATCATAATTCCTATAGCAATAGCTATAATAATTGCTCTACGAATTTGCCTATTTCAATGACTATATTCTAAATTTTCCCATTTAATATTAGATGGTTCAACTGTAGGTTTTACTACCAAGGTATGAACACCTCTAAATTTAAGCTCCTTTGGCTGCAGTTTTTTTCTGCAGAGTTTAAGTTTGGCGCTGTATGCTTTTAAGCATTTTTTCCTTGAGTTTACATCATTAAATACTAAGTAAGCTCTATCAACGATCAAGTCTTCATTGGTTGTTTCAGCTTCTTTTCGCTTTATTTGTAAATTTTCGTCAAAGTTTTTTATTTTTTCTTGAATTTCTCTCAGCTTTATTTCTTGAGATGGGTCTTTTTTTGACATTAATTTATAGTAGCCTTCTTGGAAGCTCAGTTTTGCTCTAGCTTTATAGCTTGCTAGATAGCCTTTATATTTCCTTGCTAAATAAACTTCTACAACTTCTCCAAAGCTCTGGAAATGTGCAATTATTTCTTTTTCCTCTATATCTTCTTCAGGAAGTCCTTTGATTTCTATAGCATAATCTCCAGCAGTTACATTATCTTTGAAGTTATTTAATACGACTTTTTTGGCGCTTATTTTGTAGTACACTAAAAACACAATAAATACCATTGTATATAAGAAATCAGCGACCGCTACTCTTGACTGATTAATTTCGTAATCATCAACATTATCCTGTTCATCTTCTAAAGCTGCTGCTTGGTTAGTTAAAATAGTTTTATAATGAAATCCTCCATTATTTGCAAGTGTAATAGTATCATATGAATTTTTCTTTGCTCCAGTTTCTAGTCCATCTCCACTATAATTTTCTAAAATCGGCCAAATTGAGATAAGGCCTATAATTAAGAATAAAAAGGCAAGCTGCTTGAGGGTGGTAAAATAAAGCTCTAAACCTACACCATATTCTCCTAGAACATGTGGGCTAGTGCGTAAGATTGGATATTCTAAAAAACGCCCATCGTCGGTTCAGTCTCTAACAGTGTTTCTTTCTCGAAATGCTTTGGCTTTTTCTAAATCAGCAAATTGGACTGTATCAGCTAAGTCTTCAGCCTTTTGTTCACGTTCTAACCCTGATGCTCCTTGAACTGCTATACTTTGTGGTTCAATTCCTATGGCATTTGCAATTTGATTTGTTAAGCCATCTATCATTTTGATTATTGACAGTTATAAAAACCATAGAAGTATTATAAAGCATTAGGATTATGCATTATAATTATATAAAAGTGTGCTTTACTAGTGAATTTTATCTTAAGGTTTTTTCTATGGACGAGTTAAATGGAGAAATGATGAGATACTCAAAGTAAGCTAATATGTTTTGGGAAGAGCTTTAAGAAATTAGGTGCGTTAACTTATTCAAAATTATACAACTTTTATTATGGACGAGCTTATAATTTCTCCAAGTGATTTTGTAGGAGAAAATCAAGGCACTCTTCATGATACCTATAAATCAGTCATAAAATCGGAGATAGTGAATATGGAAGTATCAGAAAGGTAATCTACAAAATAACTGAGCTAATTGAAGGCTACACTATGATATATGGAAACCAAATAGAGATAGAATTATGTGCAAGGTGGATATAGATAAATCAGGAGAAATTGATTATACAGAGTTAATTGCAGCTACTTTGAATAAATACAATCTTTTGTCAAGAAAAAGATTGGAAAAAGCTTTTAAAGCATTTGATTTGGATAAAAATGGGATGATAGTCGCAGGAGATGAAAGCGATTTTAAGAAATAATTACAATTATAATGAAGAAATGTGGCTATAAATAGTAAATGAAGTAGACCAGAATAGGGATGAGCTATTGATTTTAGAGAATTTAGTGAAATGATGTAAAAACAGTTTTTAGAATTTTTGAAATTATATGATATGGTGCTAATCAAAATTAATCAGTTGTATATTTTTTTTTTTAATATAAAAAGTAGATAAATACAAAAAAATCGATTGCCTTATTATAAGTTTTTAAATCTAAACATGTTGTGAGACGTCTTAAGCATCCTTTTCGAACTTTTTGATGAAGACCTATCTGTACTATTTCCTGAATAAAATTGGCTTAGTGAAAGATGTGAAGAATGACGGCTTAACCCTAAATTATTGAAGCAAAATCTTTTATTTGAATGAGTAGATGCCAATTGCTCCCTTAAAATTGTTGTATGAAAATTAATAGGCAGTTCCACACTTGATCGTCTACTATGAGATTTAGATGGAGAAAGCCCTGTTGAAATAAATTTATTTCTCGATATTTCAGCACGCTCAGCTGGAATCCTTCTAGATGGACTATAAACTCTACCAGGAGACATAGATTCCCGCCTTAATAGCTCTTTCTCTACTATTTTTAATGTATGAACATTTTTACAGATGTGAGGGACATCAGAGTATTTTTTTCTCGGCTTCAAAATGTCAGGGATTTTTGGTTTTATTATAGGTTTTTCAATTGGAATTTCTCATTTTACTTCAATTCCTAGCTTTTTGTGTTCAACAGAGCTAATTGAGTCTGTCAGCTGGCTTCTAATTTCTCCTTTCATTCGAATTCTTTCTGTCAGTGCATTTGTCATTTCTTCGTTTTTTATTATTTTTCTCATAAAAAGATCTTTAGAAATTGATAATAAAATCCCGCTTTCAGATTTACATTTGCAGGTAAAACTCCGCAAATGATCATTAGATATGTCTTCTTCTCCTATTAACTCTCCTGGGCCGACTAAGGCAATTTCAGCATCTCTATTTAAGCTTTTTTTGCTATTTACATCAATTTTTAGTTTTTTTGAAATTAAAAATTCACCGCTTCTGACAATAAAAACATCATTGGCCTCTTCGCCTTCTTTGAAAACTATTTGCTTTTGTTTGTATTCTTTTTCTGTAAAGAAATAGTACAATTTCTGTAGATTTTTCTCAGTAAGGGCTTCGAGACCTGGAATTCCTTGCAAAAACCTTATAACTTCATTAGTTTTTAACTGTTTTGCTTTATCGATAATATTTTTATAGGCAGAAATTTCAATAATTGCGCAATGAGAATCAGTCAAACATTTTAGTGGCCTTATTTTCTGTGAAGGTTTTTCTCCAAAGGAGTCTCCCTTATGAAATTCATAGGAAATTTCATCTTCGTCGTGCCTTGTTACGGTTCCGTCTATTAATACATAAAACTGGCTTATAGGGTCACCTTTTTTATATATAAAAGAGCCTGCTTCAAAGAAACCATAGCTCATAGTCTGACATAAGGCTATTAAAGAGTCAGTTCCTTGAAGCAGCTCAAAAGTTTTGAAGAATGATAGATCACGTAAAAATTTGAGCACCTTCTTAATAGCTCGAGCTGTTCTGTCGTTGGAATCCTTTATAAGTAAATTTCGAATAGCAATAATTGGGCTATTAGAATCAATGTGCAGCATAATCATTGGCCGAAATAAATCTAATAGGCTGATAGGGATTCTTTTTCTTTCAGTGTGGTCGCTTACTGTTTCAAGGATAGGAGCACTAGTGGATTTTAAATTTTTTGGATCATTTTTCATAGTTATATACAAATTCTTAAAATTTATTATTTTTTCTCCTTGATTATAGCCATGTAAATCAGCCAGCCGTCAATTAATTTTTTATTTTAATAAATATATCAATCTAATGAATTTTTGGTAAAATGCCTTAAATTTTTATATAATGTAAATATTTGATTTTGGATTTATCGTGCTTATTTACTTCAATTTATAAAAAATTACCTAATATTTATAAGCTAATTTTGAGTCCCTTTATCTTCATTCGCATTAAGATATAGCTATAGTACTTCAGAAAGATTCATTTACTATAGCGTCTGGAATCATCTATAAATTCTCTTATAATTATAATGGCATATGATGTTCCAACCGTCCTTATACTTACATTTACTGATGTATACCAGACCATGATTTTGGAGCTATAGGTTTCTATCAATATTAGGAATCTTGGAGCTATAGGTTTCTATCAATATTAGGGATCTTGGAGCAAGGAGGATTCTAACTGCAATACCGATATTTTGTTATCTAATATAATAGACAGTTACTTATGCCTTCTTTTAGCCAGATGCGCATAAATCAAGGGTACTTGAAATGGAGCAAGGTAGCTTACATGCTGATGTTGTTTTTTGTAGTCAATTCCAAATTTTTCAAGCGGCTAAGATTTTTCCAATACCTAAAAAAAGGGGATGCAAATTAGATAAGACAAAGGAGTCACTTCAGCGAAGGACTCTAATGACTAGGGGCAATTGGTGAGATGGAATAATAAGATGGTAAAAGAACTAAGTTTTGTCTGGCAATGGTCGTTAATCCTAAAAGTGCAATATTGCCACTGATAAGTGAGAATTTTGGCCTGAACTTAGATTTTTAAAAGTGAAACAGTCCAATTGCCTGCACCATCATACTGCGTCTAAAAATTGCGTAGGAAAATACACCTGTGGAAGTATAAGCCTAAAAGATCTAGCTAATTCTAATCCTAATATCTATAACTCTTATTATATTTCATATATATTTTCGCAGTTTCTGCCCAATTCTCTACCTATTTTCACATTCTGCATTAATTTTTACTGGAAAAATTTATTTATCTTTAAATTTTACTAATAAAAATTATGACTAAAAAATTTTCCCAGAAATTTCCAAAAGCTTTTCCTTTCCTCATGTTAGATTATCTCTTATTCTAAACCATCATTAAAATTAAAATCTTACTTGTGTTTAATCATCAATAAATAAATGAAAGAGGTTGGAGTGCAAACTCAATCAGAAGATAGCGCAGGACCACGAGTTCTCTCTAAAATTCCGATTCCTGAGTTTGAATTTCCTCAAATCCTATACTCTTCTCATACTGTTCTGTGACTCCTTGCAGCTACTGGCATACTCGGCTACCTCACTTTTGTGCGAGATGATTCAGATTCGTCGTTGAACCAACGGCAAGGTCTGCTTGGGCTTTTACTGGTCTTTATCTTTACCTGTGGTGTCCAACTCCCAGATTCGGGCTTCTTATTCCGTCCTCACCCAGCTTTCTGGAGGATGCTTCAAGGCCTCGCCCTTTGCTATTTTACTATTTTAGTTTACTTTTTGTTCCAAAACCTCGACGATTCCAGACAAATTTTGGCATTTTTAGATCCTAAACTAGGCAAGCCTTTACCAGAAAAAAACTATGCTGCTGACTGCAGAATTTACACCCCAGAAAATCCTGAGTCGATGTTTTACAATGTAAAAGACTGCCTTTTTGATGTTTATATACCAACACATGCAATTGGATGGTTCTTTAAGATGATTATTATAAGAGATATGAAGCTTTGCTGGTTCTTAAGTGTTTTATTTGAATTTTTAGAAATTACATTGAAATTCCAGTTGCCGAATTTTGCAGAGTGCTGGTGGGATTCTTTGTTTTTTGACATTATTTTGTGCAATGGGGGTGGGATTTATCTTGGATATCTTGTATGCAGATATTTCCAAATGAAAGAATTTTACTGGGGAATTGGGGAAGATAAGAGGAATAAGACTGGAAGATTTTCGGCGTTGTCGAGATCTGCTTTACAGTTGACCCCTCACTCTTGGCTGACTTTTAATTGGGAGATGTTTGGGTCTTGTAAGAATTTTATAACGACAATATGGTATATCATTTTTGTCAACCTCGTAGACCTCAGCAATTTTTACCTGAAATTCATCTTGTGGGTCCCATCATCTCATTGGGTGCTCATTATTAGAGTCTTTTTTGTGGCGTTTTATGCAATAGTCTCCACAGCTGAGTACTTTGAATATATTTCTTCAGGATTCAGGACAAGACTTGGCGCAAATTGTTGGCTGGCACATATGATTGTGTTCACTGAGTGGATGATTATTCTTAAGCATTCTCAAGGAATGTTCCTAGACCCAATGCCTTATTGGCTACAAATTGTATGGACAGGGATTGGGTGCTTTGTGGTGTCAAGCGCTTTGTGCTTGTTTTATTCAGATATCAGCAAGAAAAACTCTAATAAAATTAAATCAGTTCAGTAGTTTTAATTTTCGAGAAATTGAGAATATTTTTGGCTTAAATTTTGATTAATTACTTATCTTTAAATTTTTTGAAATTAAATAGTAAAAATTATATAAGAAACCGCCTTTAAATATATACTTATAATAATAAAATGAGTTTCCAAACAACTGATTCTAAAAAAGAAGAATTCAGAAAATATTTAGAGAAAAGTGGCGTCATAGATCAACTCACACGAGTCCTTGTTGGACTTTATGAAGAACCTGAAAAGCCATCAAATGCAATTGAGTAAATTTCATTTAGCTTTATAAAGCGTTATTTGGGAACACCTTCAGATATTGACACGGAAACTTTGAGAGCTGAGTATGAAGCTTTAAAGGAAAGAAATGCTCAGCTTGAAAGAGAAGTTGAAGAGCTTCGGCAAGAACTTGAAAACTTAAGACCAAGTGAATAAAGCAGTTTATCATTAATCAATTTCACTTATTTTTATTTAAAAATCGAATTTTTTAGAGAAGAAATAATTAATTTATCAATGATTGAACAACAATTCATCAAAAAATTTTGGTGATTCTGTATATTCCTAAAAAATTGATATATTCTCTTCATTTTTACTATAAAGTATAATAGAGGACCTATTAATCTTCATTATTTGGAGTAAATTGATAAGTTATTTCTCCTGTAGATGAATATATCTAATCTTCTGTGCCTCATGATATGGTAAGAAAAAGTTAACCCTATTGTCATTTTTATAAACTTTGATTTTACAATCATTATTTATCAGATTTGAAGCTATTATTTTCGAACTATAAGTCTTTGCATCACATTTTTTATTCTAATTAATGAGTGGATATTCACATTTATTTATCAATGTTTTCATGCACATTGCGGTGGCAGCTTAATTAATAAAAGTTAAATTAAGGAAATAGTATTAAATATTTCAGTAAATAAATTATAATTACTCAATCTACATTGAGAGAAAAATAGACGGAGAAGGAGTCCCAGTGATATTTTCTTGGTTACTTTGAAAGTAAATTTGATTCCACATCGCAACTCCATCTCTATATCCAGGCGGCAATTCCCTAAACCCAAACATTTTCATTTGTGGGCTTAATGTCGGTTGTCCTGGCATTCTGTCACTCATCATAGATGGTGACCTCATGGCTGGTGACCTCATGACTGGTGACCTCATGGCTGGTGACATCCTCATAGATGGTGACACTTTCATAGCTGGTGACATCTTCATAGCTGGTGACATTTTCATAGATGGTGACATCCTTATACGCTGTACCTCGTTATTTCCTGTTTGCTTATAGACCAAGCTTACAGGGTCAGACCCCGGCGATAATTTTTCACTTTTTTTTACAAGGCTTTTCCATCGGTTTTTTACACTGTTTTCTGTTCTCCCAGTGAGTCCTCGAGCGATTTCACTTCATTTGTTGCCGATGATTTTTTGCTGTTCGAGGATATAGATGTCTTCTTCAGAGGTTCATTCACCTTTTCGTAAGCTGGGATCGACGTGATTGTACCAATGTTCGCGACATTGCCGACCATTTCTAACTTCGAGCTTTTGGTGCATGACAGAATTGAGTTCTTTTGCTATTGATTTCCATCCTTTGAGCCCTCTTGTCTCAACTATACGGTAAAGGACAATATCTTCGTTAAGAGACCATGTGCTTGTCTTTAAACTGTCATATCTGGTTTCTGCTGGAGCTATCGGCTGAAGTAAAGGTTGAAAATCTTGACCATTTGCACTTAAAATGCATGGTACGTAGAAAACATCTCCTTCTATGTGTAATAATAGTGGAGTGGACTTTTGGGAGGAGTTAGGTGTCTCGGCGTTTTCCATTTAAATAATATTATAGATATATATTTTAATAGCCTTTTGAGGCTTGAACTAAATACATAATTGTTTAGTAACTTCACCCTTATTTGCAAGTGATACACTTTGGAAAAATCGCAAATTCGAAAATTTTATCAAGCTGATGAAGTCAAATCTTCGCTTAAATTTAAGTGTTTTCTCAGATTATTAGAAAACTTTCTTAATAAAACATAAGATTCAATCAGGCTAACAATATTGGTCTGTTTTATTTAAAAAGAAAAGAGTGACGATGAAATCACAATAATCCAAAATATAGAAAGGATTAAATAGGCAAGCTAAATTTAGAAGTTATTTTAAGAATATTTTAAGTGACTGCATTAAAAGCTATAGTTGAATCTTTGAGATGATCATATATAAAAATTTTATTATAAATTTCATAATGAATAGTTTCCTTATCAATTTGTAAAAGTGATTTAAACAAGGTAAGGATTCAATATACAGTTTAATTTGGACGTCATATTAATGACATTTATCCTCTAATCACATTTTAAAAATGATTACAGAGATTACTTTGCCATCTCTAAACTAAGGCTTGCATTGAATGTCTAAAATCATATTATGCAAGATAAATTAAGATTGATTAATCAATTTCTTGCATAGAAAATAAATGCTGAATTCTGCTTGTAATCCTTATTTTGCTAAAAATATGAATTTTTTAAAGAATGATAAAATGGCTTATACAATGTAATGCTCAGGTAATCATTTTTTTGAAAGTTTTCCAATTAAAATATTTTTTTTGAATATACTTTATATTTAGCTATATTTAGCATTTATCAAGCATATCATATACTTAAATTAAACATTTTAGCAGTATCATCTTTAAATCTTTTCTCTTTGTTTCCTTACCCTATTAATATAAACATATACTGTATTTAATAAATATAAGTCATATTTGCATTCAAAAAGTCGATTAAGCTCATTATCATCTTTCTTTCTCTTGATATAAAACTTTTAAGTGCTTGTGTGAAACCTCTTTCATTTTCCATTGACGGAAAATTCACTCCTTTGTATCTTAATCACTTTTTGTGTTTCGCTTCTAAATGGTAATCTTCCCCTTTTATTTATATCGATTATATGTGTTTTATATTCCAATAGTTATATAGAATGTCTTTTAATTATCAATTTTTGATATATAATCTGATCAAGAAAATATATCCTAATTAGTATTTATATTTTATGTGAGAAAATAATGAGAAAAAGAATATGGATATTAATTTGAAAATAAATTAGAAGCGAGTACTGTATAATTTACTGATTTGCTTTAAAGCCATTTTTTGCTTGAGCTATAAAATCTATGAAAAATTAAAAATGTAACATTGGTGAAACATTAGTAATTAAGAAATATGCAAATTTTTAGATGAAATTATAAAGAAAGCGCATTTATAAAGAAAGTTGAATCTTCTTAGAATTTAAAGGTATATTAAGAAAGAAGAATTTATTTATGATCTAGCATATACTATGCTGATACAAAAAATAAACAAAAGATAGCTTAAACAAAAGTTATTTACAAATTTTTAAGGCTAATATATTTTCCTAAGCTTTAATATATTGCTGCTAGATGAGCTTATCTTCTCACTAAAAAAGTAAAAAATATTTATCAATTCTTTCAATAATTACTGCTTTAAATAAAATTCTGTTGAAAATTAATTTTTTAAGCAATAATTAGTTACAAATCTTTTGGAGATATACATAATTACATCGACAAAATACTGCTTTCAAAAACGAATTTATATATATTAAATTAATCATAATTTTAACTATACTGGAAACAAACTTCTATTCTTCTTCTAATTCATAAAAAAGCCTAAAATTATCTAAAATTTTCAAGCTTTCTTAAATCTCAATTACTCTTAAGCAGATTTTAATTCCATTAATCTGAACGTTTTAGTTCTAACCAAGTCTGTTCTTAATAAAAATATGGCTGACGAAGAAACCTTATCTCTAGAATCTTACATCCTCTCAAGCGACAAGCACGCTGCCCTAAACTCTTTTCCTCCAGCATCTACCTTTGGAGTCTTCCTTCGCCTCAACAACCTTCTTAGAGACGGTCAATTTAACACCCCAGAATTTACCTCAGATCTCGATAACCTCAAGAAATTGGACTCTTCACTCTACAATAAAATGCAACTGAGGAAAACCTTAAAAGAACTAGAAACAACTGAAGATGAAGCCAACAGAAATAAAATTATCAATGACCTCAATAACGAGCACTTTAGATATAGATTCGATTATAATGCTCCCCAATCGTCAGAAATTAAACAAGAATATGAATACAGTTCCAAGCTTAGTGAAAATTTATTCCCAAAAGATTTTGAGGAGGCTCATAAGTCAACTAAAACCTTTGGCTTGTTAACCCCTCAAGGAAAATTGAAGCTTGATGCAGCCAAAATGACGAATGAAATTTTTAAGTTTTTTTTAGAAATGAAAGAAATACATTCTATAAGTGGAGTCCCTCAGAAAATAGCAGAGCTACTAAAGACTAATAATTTCCATGAGCCAGAATGTTTTAAAAATTTAAGCATTGAGCAACTTTATGAGATTTTAAGCTTGCATGAGCCAGTACGTCAGAAGCCTGAATTTATTAAGGCATTGATTAATAAAAAATACCTCCATTTGTTAGGCTCTGATGACTTCGAGAACTATGAAATATATAAAAAAGTTTGGTTTGAGATTTCTGATTACCCAGAAAATTTAAATTCCTTAAAATCAACAATTCTTCTAAATTTGCTCACTTTGGGCAGAAATTTTGGGATTTATGATGAAAAAATATTCCAGGAATACTTAAAAGCACCTAGACCAAATAATATTTTTTTTATAATTATTAAGGATTTTGACCAAAAATTAAGAAACTTTTCAGAATTCTTGAGAGGTGATTGTCCTAGTGACCAAGACCTTGTGGGAGAATATTTGTTTGAAATTTTAAAAAATAAAGAAGATACAAGCGAATATGATAGATTTTTTGAAGAAAAATTCCTAAGAAGAACTTTCGCTTATATAAAAGTACTAAATGGAGCTTCTCCTTCGCAGTTTGAAGACGTTTTCTCACATAAATATATAGAAGAAACAGCTAGCGATATATCCTTAGAACCTTGCAGAGAAAATCCTCCTTATTTCCAGAGAAATCAGCTAGTTCAATTTTCAGTCAAGGTTAAAAATGTCCAAAAACTCCTCGTCAAAGTCCTAGAATTAAATACCAGAGCTTATTATTTGAAAAATAATTCACAGATTACGACTGATATTAACCTAGATGGGCTAGTAGCTAAATACGAAAGGACTTATGAATACAATGAATCCCCATTAGTTATTGTCAAAAGGACCCTAGAATTCCCAGAGCTCACTGATAAAGCTGGGCTTTTTGTTATAGAGTTAATCGGAAATGGTCGCCATTGCCGTGTTATTATTAAAAAAGGCTCACTAAAATACGTCTCCAAGCTGACAGCTGCTGGGCATTTAATTTTAATTTTAAACGAAAATAATGAAATTTGTAAAGGCCCAGGGTCAGGTATTACTATTGATGGTCGCTTTTATTCAACTGAAAATGAAAAAGGGGTTGCATTTCTCCCATTCGCTAACACCCCAGCAACTAAAAATTTGATTTTAACAGATGGGATTATTACGGATTTAGTTGAAGGATTTTCCCATGCTGTTGAAAATTACCAATTAAAAACCGCCTTTTTAGTCCATGAAGAACAATTACTAATGGGAAATCGTGCCACTATCTCTATTAAACCACGATTATACGTAAATGGCACCAAAGCTCTTGATTCTTTAATAAAAGACTGTAAAGCAGCTATAACTACAACTGATGTAGAAGGGATCACAGCCAGCAGAATTTATCCTAATCTTTCTATTCCAGCTGGAAATTCATTAATAAATCTTGAAATAGAAATCCCTCCAAGACTTAAGTCTATGAATATTTCATTTACCGGCGAAGTTGAAAGTGTGACTAAAAAAGACCAAAAAATTCCTTTAAATTCTTCATATGCAATTTCTGTTAATGAAAATCTTGGAAATACAGTTATATATGGAGCTTATCTGAAATATGGAAACCAAGGGTACCAAGTAGAACTTAGAGGTAGAGGCGGCGAACCATTGCCAAGACAGCAGATTCAGGTGACTTTATATCATGAAGACTGGAAAAAAGAAAATAAAGAAACACTCATGACTGATGAAAATGGAAATATTTATTTAGGCTGTCTAAAAAATATTACTACTGTCAGAATAGCGACTAATGTCCATCAGCAGGCACAGAACTTTGAATGGAGCCTTGGGACCTTTAAAAGCAGAATCCAGTACCCATCAGTCCTTAATTTGTGTGAAGGCGATGAGTTTGGAATTCCTGTCAGCTTTGAAGCTCCAGAAATCAATTTCAGAGAGGTAAACTTGCTTTCTATGAAAAATGGAAACTTTATTGACAATTTTAATAAAAAACTGAAATATGACCATGAGACGTCTATGCTGCTGCTTAAAGATTTAGAAAAAGGAGAATACAGCTTGAAAATCGGCAGCCAAAATATTACGATTTTTGTAAGAGATGGGGTGCATTGGGGTGATAACCAATTTATTTTATCAGAAAATGTGGTGGTCCCTACATCAGGACAATATAGATCATTATCTATAAAGTCAGCTGAGACTGAAGAAAATACTCTTAAAGTTGACCTTGCTGGGGATTATGATAATGCAGTAATTCATGCTCTTTATTTCAATTATTTGAATAATAAAGTCTTAGAAGAATTTTCTCAGCTTTATTCTTTATATGTGGAGCCAGACCAAACTGCTTTTATTTTTGCTAAACAAAAGTCACATTATTTGCCAAGCAGAAAACTTGATGAAGAATACCAATATACGCTCGAGAGGAAATATTTGGCTAAACACCCTGGAAACACCCTTGCAAAGCCACAATTGCTATTGAAGAGACTGTTTATGAATGATACTACGACAGAGACTCAGCAAGCTCAAGCTGGAGATAGGCTACAAAGAGTAGCAATGGACAAGTGTTATAGGTCAGCATCAGGAATGAGGAGAGGTTACAATGCTGACATACTCGGTGAAGGTTTAGCAATTTCAGGTCAAGGCCAAATGCTAGATTTCTTGGAAAAGCCTGCGAAATGAATATATAATTTAGAAGTAGATGAAGGAAAAGTAGGAATTCCAGTAGAGGATTTGAATTATTCACATGTTTTGATATTAGCTACAAATGGAGAAGGATTATCATCAAAATTAGTGAATTTTGAAGAATCTAATATAAAAATAAGGCAGCTTGGGTTAGCAAAATCTCTGGACAAGGACATAGCGTATTCAGAACAAATGAAGTCTAAGGGAATTTATTCAGGTGAAAATTTCACTATTGGAGATATTTCGAGCACAACTTATGAAATTATTGATTCTGTTGATAAATTGTATAGGCTTCAAAAAGAACTTATAAAAACTAATGGAAGTAGGGTATCTTATGATTCTTGGGATTTCTTAGGAAGATGGCATACACTGCCATACGCCAAAAAACTTGAACTCTATGACAAATATATGTCCCATGAGCTAAACCTATTTATCTATAAAAAAGATCCCACCTTCTTTTTAGAAGTAATTTCTCCATTTTTATCCTCAAAAATGGAAAAAGACATCATCGATCTATATCTTCTGTCCCAGCCTCTAGATGACTATATCAGTTTAAACAAGTTTTTAAAGCTTAACACCCTTGAAAAAATTCTGCTTATAGAAAGAACATCTGAAACTAACCCAGATTTTTCAAGAGAAGCAGCTAAAACACTAAAAGATGAAACAGACGCAATGGCAAGAAATTATCAATTGAGAAATAGAAGAATTGAGACTGTGTTGAGATTTAATTTAATTAGTGGCGAGCCTCAGCAACCAGTGTTCAATATGGCACCACCTCCGATGGCAATGGCGTCTCCTCAAGCTGCAATGTTTGGAGGAGGAATGGAATGCTTAATGAATTGTGCAGATGCTATTCAGGACTTGGAATGCAAAAGTATGGCTAGGTCAGCACCGAAAATGAAGAGTATGTTAAAAATGGAAAAAAGAGCTGTTAAAATGGAAGAATCAGAGGACCTATTTTCAATGATGCATGAAGATGAAAGCTATATTGAAGACGCAAGACAATCAATGCCAACTTATTATCAAAAAATGGATTCAACTAAGGAATTTGCAGAAACCTTTTATTATGACATAAAGAATCCTATCCAAAACAGCGGCCTAGTTCCAAATAAACGCTTTTGGTCAGAGCTCGCAAATGCAGTTGCTAATAAGCGTCCTTATATATTATCTGAAGATATTTTAGAAACTACAGGCAATCTTACAGAGCTTGTCTGCTCTTTAGCGTTTTCTGATCTACCTTTTACAGCTGAAAAGCATGCTTATTCCTTAGAAGGAAGGTCTATTACCTATACAGCAGGCAGTAACTTCTTAGTTTTTTATAAAGAACTCGCAGAAGCTTCTTCCGAAATAAATACCCAAGTCCTTGTAGCCCAGCGGTATTTTGATCCAAATGACCGTTATATACAAGATCAAGAAGGTACCAAAGATAAAACCATTACCCAGTTCATAAAACAGAAAATTTATGCTTGCCAAGTAGTGATTACTAATACAGCAGGCTCTCAAATAAATGTTAGTGTTTTGACTGAAGTTCCACAAGGCAGTATCCCTGTAAGTCCTCCTAAATACACATCAAACTCAATTATGATACTTCCTAATTTCCATACCCAAACCTTCGAATATCAATTCTATTTCCCTAATTCTGGAGTGTTCACCCATTATCCAGCTAATATTACTTATAATGAAAAAGTAATTGCAAAGGCTGATTCTAAAGATTTAGAAGTAAATGATGTTATAAGAGTAGATAAATTTGAGACTTTTAAAGACTTGGTACTCAGTGGAAGAAAAGACTTAGTTTTAGAATTTTTGACTAATGAAAATTTATTTAGCAAGTCGAAAGAGTTCAATGTAAACGATTTTTGTTGGATGCTAAAGGATAAAGTATTTTGGGAAAAAGTCATGAAAATTTTAAAGGCAAGGAACTATTACTTTGACCAGGTCTGGAGTTTTGGTATTTTCCATAAAAATTTGGAAATTTTCAAGGACATTGTAGCGAATAAGCCAGAATTTGTTAATAAGATTGGAAAATTCTTTAAATCAGAAATTATCACAACTGGAAAAGGAGACCACAGACATTTAGAGTTTGACCCATTGGTAAATGCAAGAGCTCATAGGCTTGGAAATCAGCCAAGAATTACTAATAACAGGTTCAAAAAAGTTTATAAAGAATTTTTAGAATATTTGGCAGAAAAGGAAAGTATTGATGTAGAAGACCAACTGGGGCTTGTTCAATATTATATTCTTCAAGACCGCTTACAAGAGGCTACCGACATTTATAAATCTATCCCACTTCAGGCATCCCAAGAAAAGCCAGGAGCTTCTTATCTTCAAATCCAATATGATTACCTTTCCTGCTATCTTGATATTAATTTAGCTGCCTCTATATCTACCTTATACGAAAATTACCCAGTCAATACTTGGAAAAAATTATTTAATGAGGTCACAAAATTAGTCAGAGAAATCAGCACCCAAGAAGTCCTTACTAAGGCTGAAGCCAAAGAAAACGAGCCAAGCTTGATGTTTACTGTTGAAGGAGGAGAAATTAAGCTAAATTATCAATTTGTGAAGCACTGCAAGGTCAGACTTTACAAGATTGACTTAGAAGTCCTTTTCTCTAAAAATCCATTTTTAATTGAAAATACCCAAGATTTTGGGTTTGTCAAGCCAAATACAGAAATTGAGGTAGACCTGCCTGAAAATGGGGAAGGAATAGTAAAAATCCCTGAAGAGTTTGAAGGGCAAAATATTGTTATTGAAGTGGACTATGGGACTTATACGGTCTCTAAATCTCATTTCGCTACAAGCTTAAAGACTAATTTGATTGAAAGATATGGAGTTATTAAAGTTATGAATGGCAATTTAATGCCAAGACCAGCTGCTTATGTGAAAGCATTCGTAAAAAGAAGCAATGGAAACGTAGAATTTTATAAGGATGGATACACTGATGTCAGAGGGAAATTCGATTATGTGTCCTTAAATACAGACACTTTGTCTACCATTCAAAAATTCGCTTTACTTGTGGTTGATGATGAATTTGGATCACTTGTCCATGAAGCAAATCCACCTCCACAATAACCAATTAATTAATTTAAAAAACAAAAAAATATTAAATTTTTAAAAAACTGGACAATTTATCGGAAAGTAATTTTCTTTCCTTGCTAATTTCTTCACATTCACTTAGAATTTTCATTTGCCGTTTTTTATATTCTTCAGCGAAATTCATCTTCAAAGACTCAAAATTAGCATCATCAACAGAATCATACTCATAACTTCCATTTGATTCATGTCCTGGGCTTTTTAATGGCTCTTTAATGGCTTCTTGACCTTCTTCTTTTTCATCTTCTTTATAAACTTCTTCTTCAACAGACTCAAAATTTCCTAAACTAACTGACCCAAACTGTCCTAAATTTTCAGAAACCTGAAGATGCACAGACCCAAAATTTTGTTTATCTAGGTCATTGAGGCTCATATAGTTCTCAAAGGTTTCTTTATACCCGCTTTTTGGAGTATCCAAAGAATGAATACTTTCAAATCTGGTCGCCATATCGTTTCATTCTGTAATGTATTTTTTCTTATTTTTTGATAATCTTTCTTCTGCGTCTTGCAGCTCTGCAAATCTTGCAGTTAAAAATTCTTCTTGTCTGTGCAGTTCTTCAAACTGAGAATTAAAATCTGTTTGCTTCTTCAAAAACTGTTCTTTTTGGCTTGCTAAACATTCTTCAAGAGTATTTAATTTCTCCATGCGGGAATTAAACTCTTCTTCATGCTTTTGCTCCTTTTGGGCAAGCTCGATTTCTTTTAAATTTATTTTTTCTAGTTCTTCTTCTAGCTGCTTTAGCTTGGAATCTTTTATTATTTCTGCCTCATTTTCTTCATCTGATTTTGATGTGACCAATTGAGCGATTTCTTCTTCTTTCATTCTTAGATTTAGTTTTAGCTGCTCATTTTCTTGAAGTAGTTGCTTTTTTGAAATTTCAAATTCGAGCTCTTTTACTTTGAATTTTTTGGAAAAATCGTCTGCTTGTTTTTCTAATTCTTTTATAGTGATTTCAGAAGTTATTTCTTTAAGAATACCTTGACAGATGTCATTTCTTGACTTTTCATCAATTTCTGGCTTTGTTCCAGCATTAAAAGCCATATTTTTCTCTTTGATTTTAAGTCTTCTTTCTTTTTCTGTTAAATACTCGTCTTTTTCTACCAATTCTTTCTCTTTTCTAATAATTTCAAGAATTCTTTTTTCTAATTCCAGCGCAGTCACTTTCAGCTGGCATTCGAATTTTTCTAACTCTTCTTTTTGATCTATATAAAAACTTCTATTATCATTCCCTTTATTAAAATAAGCGATTTCTTTTTCCCTCTTTATAATTTCTTGCTCTTTTATATCAAGCTCTGTGAATTTTTTTACCAAAAAATTTTCCATGTTTCTAATTTTTAATAAATTTTGGCTTTCTCTATACTTAATTTCGTTTTCTAGCTCTCTTTCTCTAATATCTAAAGTTTGTTTTCTTTTATCTAAATCGAACTCAATTTCTCTGAAACTTTCTAATTTAGTTTCCATTTCTCTTAATAATAGATTTACTTTGGCATTCATATAGGCGTCACTATCAGGCTTTTTAGGGGTTATATAATTCCTTTCTGATTTTCGATGCATATGTAGCCTGTCTGTGCCTCATGGAATTGGAGAAGAAGATAAATTTTTAGAACGGTTTGGCAATGGAGATTCTGATCTACTTGGGCTTTCTTCATGGATTATATCAATTTTTGTTTTGATTGAGCTTAGTTTATGATCAAGCTCTTTTAAGGAAGCGTTTAAGTTGACAATCTCTGCTTCTTCAGGCTCTGGGATTTTTACCAAACTTTCTTGGTAACTGAGTTGACGCTTTTTAATGCTTGATGTAGGTTTATTTCTATTCATAAATGCTGAGAGTCGCATACGCTGCTGCTCATCGACTTTGATGGTTTTATAGCCTCCTGTTTCTTCGTTTTGTGAATTATTTCGACTCATTTAGATGATTTTTTTACTTTTGATAAATTATCGTTAATCAAAATTATCCTATGGAGCTTTAAATTTTATGATAATTATTGCTGGCAAACTATTTTGGCTACTAAAGCTGCAGCACTGATCATTTAAAAATTAGTCAATAAGTTTCTCATGTTATATAGATAATTTTATTAATATTTGAATTTCTTTTTAAGTGTAAATTAACTATAATAAGCAACATTTAGTATTATTTCTCCAAGAAAGGAGCAACTAAATATGAATTTCATATTATAATGATAAATTTTTTAATTGAAATATTTTTATAAAATATTTCTTCAGATTTCACCACAAAAACCCTAATTTTCATTATTTCAATTATAATATGCGCACTTCATTTTAAACTGAATAATTAAATTAAGATTATTCTCTATTAGATGAATACTTGTCTATTATGCCAAGATATTTGCTGCCCAGAACACTGCTGTAATTGAGATGAATGCACTTGTGGGGACTGTGATATGTGCACTCCTCATTCTGAAACTCAGCCTACACAAACTCAAGCCGAGACTCAAAATCAAACTCAATACAATGATAATGCAAAGATCATTCTTATAGGGAAAACCAAAGAATCTGAGCCAGTAAAAGAAAAAACTCGGACTTCAAGCGAGCTTAATTTCGCATCTTTGCAGAATGGCAAAGATAAAGAAGAATACATGTTTAAGTCTGAAGAAACAAAAGAAGAGAGAAAATCATTGCCTAATAAATTAATCGAGGAAGAAAAAAGCGAGGTGGAAGATATGTATGATATAGATTTAATAAGAAGGGCAGCAGGTGGTGGAATTCATGGCATTCGATATTTAAAAAAGAAATTGTCATCTTAAGGGAGCATCAAGAGGCATATTTTTTAAGTTAATATATTTAAAATAATTACTGGGTTTGTTATACTGTGTTTAGATTGATTTGATAATTGGAAGATTGTTTTTTCAATATTTATGGGAAAAATTTGGTATATTAAGATAAAAAAGGAATTTTATCAATAAAATACTGTATTTGGTTCTATAGATTAATTGATTATTGATTATTTATATAAAAATGAGTGAGCTTAGAAAAATTATTATTCGAATCACAGAGATGCTTTAAACGATTAATTATGATTTATAAAAAGGGATAATTATTTTGGTAATAGATCTTTATTAGAATGCCTAACTAAATAATTTATAATTCTTTATAAATCTTTTAAATTTGATTTATATTTCTCGCTTATAATAACTGACTAATAATCTCATCAGTTATTTATTAAAATGAATTTTAATTAAGTACAAGAATCTAATATTAATAACCTATAAAATATTGTTATTTTTTCGAGCTTTATTTAGCAAATTGATTAATTCTCAGCTTTATTATGGTTAAAGTATGAATCATTAAAGATTAAAAATCATAATTAAATTCAGTTCCTCTAAGCTTATTTATATTTTATGAAAATATATGAGGCTAAGAGGTAATAAATAAATGGCTTAATGATACAAAAATTCCTTCTTGCAATCTAATTATGAAAGAAATTAAAATACATAGATTAAGAGAGTTAAAAAGAAATTTAACTAATGAGAGTCTAAGTGATTATGATAAAGTTCTAGTGAATTATCAGCTG